>JAMPIV010016941.1:0-121623 GCA_024509875.1 Oreohelix idahoensis
GGTGGGTGGGGGTTGTGTGGTGTGGGTGGTGTGTGGTTGGGTGGTTTGGTGGATAATATCTTTTGGTCTTCTTCTTACTGGAGTGATGAAGCGATGGTACGCGTCGTATCTTGAATGTATTATTTTATGTATGTGCGGTCATTATCGGCAATCTCTGAGGATTGCCAGCTTTTTGAATCACTTTTTTGGGATCATTCATGGCATTCACATATTGATGCCTGATAAGAGGTCGCAACAGTTTCTTTTCGCCTGGATATGACGATAGTGTGTCGTAGACTGAATTCATTGCCCATGGCTGTAACTCTGTGGTCTTTGGCTGTTCTATGGTGTTTGGTGTGCCAGTAACCAAAGGGATGAACATTCTATAATAGTTAGTTCCCTTGACGTATAAGTCCAAAACTTTTGTATCTGCATAGTGAAATAGCATATGCCTTCTTTCTCAGTGGTGGTCCACCGTTTTGTGACTTTGACAATGCGTTGGGATAGGGAATGCAATGGGGTTTCTCATTTGGAATTGTTTGGTAGGATGGGTGTTTCATCTTCTAGTACAGGTTGGACCAAACAAGCACAATATGCGTTATCTGAGGCATCGGCGTTCGTATATAGATCAATGGGGCTGGAAATATCTGGATGTCCAAGCTAGTGGGATGGTGGTTTAGGGATTTTTTAACGATAACTAAAAGATCCTTCCTGGCAGTCTTCTGTCCATTTGAAGAGAACGCGCCATACTTTGCGGGTTAAGGGCTATTCAAAAGGCTATGCTGCTCTGGAGAAATTTGTTGATGTCGGGCGCCCTATAGTTACCCTATTGCGCGTGACCATCATGAAACACAGAGCAGTGTTTGTCTCACGTTCTTGGGCTCCAGCATTTCTCTTCATGGCTTTGAATTTACTCTTTCAACCCGTCTGACGCATGTCTAAATTGATCACGCACCACATAGCCTAGCAATATTTGGGAGTTTCTGCTTCCAGGTCTTATGAAACTCACACATTCGCGCACAGTTTTAACTCGTCTTATTATATGCGGCTAGATGCCCTGAGTTCTATCTAATACACTGTTTCAACCTGCGGCAGGTTGCGTCTGTTCCCCATCGTGCCGCGGTATAGTATCAGGATATCGTCTAAAATGTATGCCTGGGCATATGATGTAGGACCCGTTATACACACTTCATCCTTGCAGTGACCATATAATGTTTGCACGGAGAATCTCTTTTTAGACCAAATGGCAATAAAATAACCATTCTCCCGACAACAAAAAACTATCCCCCATACCCAAGAGTGCAACCCAGAAGCAGTCGCACAAGTCGTTCTGTCTCTTCTCGATACCTCCGGTGTCCATCGGACGTATGCCACCAAAAGCCTGTCCACCTTGCGATCAATCTGCCGAATGGGTAAAAGTATGTAGGACGGTTTCATAACGTAGCAAGTAGATCGTCCTATCCTGGGGAGGGGGTAGGAAAAAAATGACTGTTTGTGTATTTTGTTAACGGAGCTCACTGCGATTTCCAGCAAAAACAACGCAATCGGACCGCTTCTTGCGTGTACAGCACTATGGGAGAACCATTAACTCTTTCGATAAACTCCTGCTTTAGCATTTCATTATAACGTTCTCTGTTGTTCAAGCGTAGATAGGGTTCATAGGTATTACTCCGCTGTGGTTGTTTGAATGTCCATGTGACAGGAGTTCGCCAAAGTCCCATTCCATGATCGAATACAGCATGGTGCTTTTTCTACAAAAACGGTTTCCAAACGTTGTGCTTATTAGCGTATGTGGCCATTCCAGGGTTGCAAGTAACTGAGCTATTTCTCTCGCTCCGTTAAATTATGATCTGCTGCATATGGATATCTCTGGTCTCTCTTGAAGCCCTCAGTTTGTAATTCACCGTAAGATTGTTGGTGGACATTTGTTTCTTGCCTTTCTTGTGTAATAATCTTCTGCTCCTGGGTATGTGGCTTTTCTTTTGGCGTTAGTTCGTTACCGTTCTATTGGACTGTGGCTTGTGGTACTGGTCGTCCTTCTGCCATGTGTTACTGTGTGTGCAATTAGTCCATTGGGCACTGTCATGTTTACTGTAGATACATTTCTTAATGTATATTTCTGGGGTAGTCGTTGTTTGGCCATTTTGTCGGATTATGTTGTTCTGTAAGTATAACTGCGCGTATCCCGCGGAAGTTGCGGTATTTCTTCCGGTTGTGTGCTATAGAGGGTATGGTATTCTTTGTCCCGTGGGCGCGGCAAAAAATTTTTTCATTCTTTTCTTGCTATCCCAACTTTGCTGCTATAGTATGCCTCGCTGTAGTAATAGGTCAAATAAGAGTTCTCTTCCTTTTTCTTCAGGGAATTTTTCATTTTTGGTTTTGGCGTACTTTTACTTTGACTCAGCACAACTGCATGTTTTTAAGTTATATTGGATACTCCATGGGGCTTTTATCAACTGTCCTTGGTCGCTTTAGGGATAGTAGTCCGCAGCGCGCCTGGCTCAAGACAATTGCGGGGTCTGGCTCTGTTACTCTGTGCATATACAGCACCTCATTCTTTTCTCTCTGGTGTGCGGAGGGCGCAGAGAATGACTGTGAAGGTAATTATAGTCCATTTTTAATACTACTGGTGGCCCCTTTCTCATTCTTATGTAAGTGGGACTGGTGTCGTTTCTGCCCATTGGGTAGGGATATGCTGTGGTGTAACATGGTAGACTGTTGAGATGATGTTTAGCTGCCTTTTTACATGCTTAAGCCTTATAAGACTGGTTTATCTATTCCGTTTGTACTCTTGGTTTATTTGTACTGCGATTTTCGTGCATTATGTCCAGTGGGATTGGTGGTTGAAGACCTTAATTTGTGGATGGTTCTATTGGTTTTGGGTTTGTCTTATTGGTTGAGACAGTATCACCACTTTGCGCCTAGACAAAATGGTGGCCGTCTCTGTTTTTTTAGTGTTGGTATTTTTTGCTCATGACATAGGTTCAAATTATCTATGAGGGGGAAATCTCTGGACGTCGAGGACTTCGAGTCAAGCGCGATCCCTTCTGTAATTGTTGCATACAACAATGAGTCTCAGTACAGCGCAATAATGCTCTTACTTGCTGCTAGGGCGCAGTGTACATTGAATTGATGGCCCTAGGTTGTTAATGTGACTACTCAGGAATTTTTTTACTCTGCTGCCTTTTGCTATGACCAGGGTGAGTTGGGTGCCACAGTGTGATGGGAGCTGTAATCTCATACTAGAAGCCGCTATCCGATTGGAGATCGTCGGCTGGAGAGTTCTGTCATGTTAAGTATTTGATGTGGACTTTGATTTTGCATGGGGTAGGTGCATAGTATATTCGACCTGTTGTGTTTGTTAAAAAAAATCTCTCCCAGAGATAAAATTTCTAGACATGTTCCCTTTGTTAAATTACAAATGGTGTTTCAAAGTTTCCCTAAGAAAATTTTAGCCATGCCTGTTCCCCAACTGATTTATCTTTTGTACCCCCGTACTGAACTAGTGGGTTTTGGATGGTTGTAATCGTACTAATGTTGATCCTCTAACACTGGAACCTAATAAGGCTGATTGATGCTCCTGTATCGACCAGTTTGCCCTACTATTGTTGGCCCTGTATAGACATGATGCAGGAACTGGCGGTCGGATGTTATTTTAGTTCCATCATTCGCAACATTTCTTCATATTGTATTGTTTTACTGAGATGGGCCACGGTTGACCATTTCTGTTCTGTGTTGTTTTTTGTTTTGGACCAGTTTCTGGCTGATCGCTGTTGCTTGCCTCACTAATCGTCCTGTTTAGTGAGTGGCGCCGCCGTTTGTTTTTTTTTTTTTTCCCTGACTGCATGATGGGGTTGAGGTGCGCCCTCTGGTATACTACTGATTTTCTAGCGTGTAGTATCACGTGGGAGTGAGCGGTTGTTGTGGTTAGGTGATAACCTCCTCTCTGAATGGTAGCATGATTGTAATTATGCATCTACAGGCCTTGTAACCATGTCCGAGCCTTACCGCCCATGTACAGCATACCGCTTCGTGTACTGACCAATTTATTGACGTCGTTTTGGCCTCTGTGTGGTGTTTAGATTTGCGGTCTAGCATCACTTCGTGGCGAGGCCGGCTCCTGTAGGTCAACTTCCATTAGGCTCATGATCATCATCAGTACCTATAATCTGGTCGGGGTTCCCCTACCTCGCTTTTGTGTGGAACCTTCGGTGAAGATTTTCCTGCCTGTAATTGCTGCTTGGGATTTGGCTTTAGCAATAGTTCTTGGGCTCTTTTCTTATAAGATGACCTTCTGATATTTTCCGCTCTAAGGGCCATCGGCAAATATCCTCCACTAAACTGTATTTCTAAATCAGGTGTGGTAGGATTTATTATACCGCAAAATGCCTCTTCTGCCATATTGAGGAATCGATCTCCAAATAAGTTGTACCGATTTCATCTCTTTCCTGTTTCATGCTTCTAAGGGGACTGACCAAGCATGAATTTTGTCTATGATTTCCCCATTATCTCGGGTGTAGATCTTTTTTTTGGGGAACTCGTAGGTGTATCTGTAGGGGTTACTGCCTGGGACCTCTATTCTTAAAAAATAATGTAACGTACGAATCAGACCTTAGACAGAGCGATTTTCCTTTTTCTCTTCTCATCGTTGTTGCCTCTGCTAGTGCGCAAAATTTTTCCATGTCGCGACAACCATCTTTCTGAATTTTTTTCTTGTTTGCCATCGAACGGCTGAAACAATGGATTTAACCTGTGTGTTTTCGCGTACTGTTGTCCATTTTTTCTGTACGGGTTTCAGTAAATTTGCGTTTAGCCGCTATTTATTGTTGGGTCCTGTCCATATTTTGTCCTGTCCTGGGGCTGCAGTGGGATGTGTATTTACGGGTTGTTTCTAGTGGTTGTTGTTTGTCTCCACACCCAGCTGGTTGTAAAAGTTTTGCTAGTTAAATCGTCCATTGGTCTATGAATTCGCTAGTTATTCGCTTATACTCAAAAGAGAAGTGGTACCACGGGCTCATATAACCTACATGTAATAAACCGGGGTATGTGTTCCTATAGGACTGAACGCACCATATTACCTATCAGTGGCAGTGCCTGTATTGTTGCAGTATTTTCAAGTTTACTTTTTTTGTTTTTACAGAGGAGGGGACAGGATGGTTAACTGGCCATAATCACCAAAGATTTTTAAGATTTTCTCTCTTAAATGTGTATGTAACCACAAGTTCAGATTTTCTTCTCTTTAGGTGTTGATTGATAGGCGAATTTATATTGAAAATAAACAAACATTTCATAATCTACAATCTCAATACTGTAAGTAAATCAACCCTGTCATCAATCAGCGTTCGAATGTCATGCATAAACATTTTATAAAACTTTCAGCATGAAATACATAAAATTTCAACAAGAGTTCTGGATATTTATGAACAGTTTTTAGCAATAATAACAGCATTAGTAAAAGATTTATCATCTCATCAGATGCTTTTCATCGATGGCAAAAATCCCTTTTTTGCATCGTTTGTCTCGGTAGGCTAACTCAATTGGCGAATGATGGCTGAACCTTCTCATTCCTCCGGTGTCCTCTTTCCTTGAAGGCTTACAGTCTATATTATAGGTTCTCGAGCTTTACTTTTACCCAATCTCCTCAAGATTGAGTTTGTCGCTTGATTTTCTCTTTATTTTCATACAAGGCAATGTGTCGCTGAAGTATAACAAATGCTATTTCAGCTAATCACACAAGAATAGTCTAGCTCTAGCCTGATTTTGAGGTTGTAAGAGGGACATGTTTTTTATCAAATTGACCACGAAATCCTTGCGAGCCTAGTTCTGCTGCCACTAAAACAACCATAGGGTTGGGAGCTCTATTGCACGAAAGGTACCTTGTTTTAATCTTATCCGTCCCTACTTAACAGCCTAGTGAGATAAATATAATAGATACACTCAATGTACCTTTAATTAACACAATTTTAAAATAAATGTGGTAGTTTTGATTTCCCTCAAAAACTAAGAAATAATGTAACTAGATCCAAATACGACCTCTGAGTTGCGCTCTTTCATTCTACTGCCAATATGGCGTCCTGTTCCACTTTTCCCCCTATATTACGATCCGATTGGCAGGAATCACCCAATTTAGTAAAATGCGTGTGGAACGACTCTTTGTCCTAAATATGTACACTATTTAGTTATTTTCTGTTTCTCAATAAAAATATAAAATTAATGGGGTGTCTGTGCTTCCTCTGTCTCGTAAGAATATAGTCTGTTTCCAAAGGAACAACTATGTACACACGGCCACAACACTTGTCCCTTGCAAAAAGCCTCAACCAATTAGTCACGTGGTTCTTCAAGCAGTGATGATTTCTGTGGTAAATTTGTTTCACATGATGGAGATTTGGCTATCCTCATGTACAATCGCAGATTAGTGGCGTTTTGTACGACATGCATGAATGGTGTAGTACTCTAGTCTTCAAAATCTCCGGGACTACTCGGAACAAGTAAAACAGGATAGACTAATATTCTCTCACAAACTGAGAGGCAATAGAAACGGCGTTTAGACATTCAGGGACTACTTGAGGTCTTTGGGGTCTATTATGAGACAAAGAAATAATAATAATATACTATACTGTACCCGTTAGGCATGTAATACAAGGCGACTAATATGGGACTTAGCAGCATCATCATGACAAAACAAGTTGACACATAAAATCAACTACTACAGGATAATGGGACTGTTTTGGTGCAGACTTTCCAGCAAGAGGGACAACTGCAGTGGTGGGACTATGCTTCATAAGGTAGCGAACCGAAAATGGTGAACAAACATGATGATGATAGAAAGGAATGGCATACATAGTGACAAGGGCAGTGTTTTCTCAACCTTTTTGTGTTCACGGCACAGCTTTGATGGGCGCGGCAGCAGCACACTAGAGTGCCGCGGCACACCGCTTGAGAATCACTTAGACTAGGGAATGAAATGCTTACGATGTAACAAAACTTGCTGAGAAGTGGAAATTAGTCGCTGTGATCAACAATTTTGATAATAAATTTTTTAGGGCGAGAGTTCATTAGATATCTACAGTATCATTTGCCTGTTTTTCAAGTAGGTAGTGTTGTCCCCCCTTTTGGCAAGGCAGGGCTCTGTTCACCTTTGACATAACCTTCGGTCTTAGTATTACATATTCACACCCCCTTCATTAGCTGGCGCATGACTGTCCAATGCAAGGGTGTCATGATGATGACAAATGGAAAGATGAAAATAATAGGCATACTTGAAGGTAACACATCATGGACCAACGGTAAAGGACTAAAACATTTTAGATAAATTAAGTGCAAGTGAAAATATATTCCAAACATCCATAAAAAACAATTGGACGAATTCTATCTCCCCCCCCAAAAAACAAACCCCACTCCCCTTTTTTTTTTGCGCTCGTTAAGTGAAAGCGTTTTCTGCCCTTTTAGCTGTGAACACATCACATAAGACGGAAGGTAACAATCACCCGGAATCACAGTACTTCCCCTCCAGTATGTCTCCGATCTATGTAAATGAAACAGTTTTCTTGAAACAATGTAATAAAATTCGAATACCCGCGACTTTATTAACAAAATTAGAAATAGGGAGATGCATCTCAGAGGTTAAGAAGTAGACCAGCTAGGGGCAAAAACAGCGGGTCCATAAAAGGATAAGTATGTTGAGGTACCAATAATTTTCAATGGAAATTAGAGTCAGTCATGATGGTAGGACTTAACGTTGCTTTTGTTGAAGGCCTAAGCTCTTTTGGGTAACAGACAGATGTAATGAAATAATAAATGAAATGAACCATGACATTTTACGTAAACCATGAACTATCCGTAAACAAAGCCCGAAATTGGAATGAAACCCTGACATATTAATTAAGCCATGAACTATCAGTAAACAAGCAGTAAAATTAATGAAACCATGAATATAAGTAAGTTAGTCCATGGAACTATCAATATAACAAGTAGGAAAATGATATGAACCCATGAACATTATTAAGATTAGCCGATGAACTATCATTAAACAAGTAGGAAAATGAATTAACCAATGACATATTAGGTTAGAGCCAAGAACTATCAGTAAAAACAAGCAGGACAATGAATGAACCATGACATATTAAGTTTAGCAATCGAAACAAACAGTAAACAATAAGGAAAATGGAATGAACCATGACCATATTAAGTAAGCCATGAACTAATCAGTAAAACAAGTAGGAAACTGAATGAACCCTGACATATAAGAAGAAATCTCGAAACTTCCTCCTTCCACACAATCTTCCTAAGGAAAATTTCTCCGAATCTTTTGGCCAAACACCATCAGCAACCAATGAACTTACTTATTCGGGATAACCATGAGGACCATGCACACCATCCATAGCTGGCAGAACGCTGGATTGGTGTTGGCCATGTCCCTCATAAGGAAACCCTGATTACCATCCTCAAGAACAGCATATGCCTAAGGACCCCCGAGGGAAAGCTAAAAGAGAGGCCGACCAAAAACAACTTGCGGCGAGAACTGTGAAGCTGAGATTGCAGAAGAAATGAACCACAGTTGGGGCACTGAAACGAAGGATGGGCCGCCGAACCGAGCAAGTGTGACTTCAATTTGTTGCTTGCCCTACAAGGACGCCACCAGCCAGGATGAATGGCCGCTGACTGCTTTTAGACAGGTTGGCGGTTATGGATCAAAATAGAAGAAGATAAAGATGACATATTTAAGTAACCAGATCTATCTTTAAACAGTAGAAAATAATGACAATGACATATTAATAAGCCATGAACTATCAGTAAACACTATGACAAAATGAATAACCATGGACATATTAAGTTAGCATAAACTATCATAAACAATAGTAAAATAATAACCATGACATAATAAGTTACCATGAACTAAATAAACTGTAGGTAAAATGAATGGACCATGACATATTAATTAAAATGAACTAACATAATCAAGTAGGAAAATGAATGAACCATGACAGATTAAGTTACCATGAAATATCATAAACATAGTAAAAGGAAGGACCAGACATATTAAGTTAGCCATAACTATCCTAAACAATAGGAAAATAAGTAACCATGAATATTAAGTAGCCATAACTCATAAACAATAAAAAAGAAGAACCAGACATATAATAGTCATGAAACTATCAGAAACAAGTATAAATGAAGGAACCATGTCAATTAATAAGCAATGACTACATAAACAAGCAGAACAAAATGACCAGACATATAAAGGAAGCCATGAACTATCAGTAAACATAGGAAAATGAATAACCATAACATATTAAGTAAGCCATGAAACTATCATAAACAATAGACAAATGAATGAACCATACATATTAATTACCATGAACATCAGTAAACAAGCAGAAAATAAAGAACCCAGACCATATTAAAGTTCAGCCATGAACTATCAGGAAACAAGTAGGAAATAATGAACAGACAATTAATAGCCATGAACATCAGTAAACAATAGGAAAATGATGGACCATGAACATATTAAGTAACCATGAACTAACATAAACAAGTATGGAAAATGAATGAACCATTACAATTAATTAGCCAGACGATCAGTAACAAGCAGGAAAATATGAAACATGACATATAAGTTACCATGAATCGATCATAAACCATAGAAAATGATACCATACAATTAATAAGCATGAACTATTCAGTAAACAATCGAAAAATGAATGAACATGACAAGATTAAGTTACCATGAACGATCAGTAAACAAGCAGGAAAATAATAACCATGAACATATTAATTAGCCATGAATATCATTAAACAAGAGGAAAATGAATTAACCATACATATTAAGTAAGCCATGAACTATCAGTAAACAAGTAAAAATAAGGAACCATGACATATTAATTAGCCATGAACTCTCAGTAAACAAGTAGGAAAATGAATTAACCATGTCATATTAATAACCAAACTAACAGATAAACAAGTAGGAAAATGAATGGACCAGGACATATTACTAATCAAAAAAACTATCAGTAAACAATAGAAAAATAAAACCATGACATATTAGTAAGCCATGAACTATCAGTAAACATAGCAAGAAAATGAATTGAACCATGACATATAAGTTTAGCCATGAACTATCAAAAAAAAGTAGGAAAATGAATGGACCTTGACATATTAAATTAACCATAACTATCAGTAAAAAAGTAGAAAGAATGAACCATACATATAAGTTAGCCATAACATCAGTAAACATCAGGAAAAAGAATAACCATGTACATATTAAGTTTACCTTGAACTACAGAAACAAGCAGAAAAATGACCTTACATATTAAGTAAGCATACATCAGAAAACAAGTTAGAAAATGAATGAAACCATGACATATTAATTAGCCATACGAACAGATCCAGTAAACAAGTAGAAAAATGAATGAACCATGACATATTAAGTAGCCATGAACTATCAGTAACAAAAGAAAAGAATCACCAACATCGTAAAGTTAGTCATTAACTATCATAAACCAATATAAATTGAAGGAACCAACTAATTAAGTAAGCCATGCACTATCAGTAAAAAGTAGAAAATGAATGAACATACTTATTAATAGCCATGAACAGCATAAACACATAAAAATGAATGACCATGACATATAAAGTCACCATGGAACGACAGTTAACAAGTAGAAAATGAATGACCATGACATTATTAAGTACATTGAACTATCACAGTAAACAACAGGACAATAATGAACCATGACATAGAAGTTAGCCATAACTATCAGTAAACAGCAGGAAAAATGAATGAAACCATAACATATTAAGTTTAGCCATGAACTAGCATAAACAAGCAGAAAATTAATGAACCTTGACATATTAAGTTACCATGAACATCAGTACACAAGTAGAAAAATGAATAACCCATGACCTATTAAGTTAGCCATCGAACTATCAGTAAACAGTAAAACTGAATGAACCATGACATATTAAAGTTACCATGAACTATCAGTAAACAAGTAGGAAAAATGAAAAACCAGGATAATTAAGTAAGCCAAAAAAATGGAAAAAAACTATCAGTAAAACAAGTAGGAAAATGAAATAACCATGACTTATTAATTACCATGAACGATCAGTAAACAAAGGAAAAATGATCCATACATATAATTAAGCCATGAAACTATCAGTAAACAATTAGAATAATGAATGAACATGACATATAAGTAAGCCATGAACTTCAGAAACAGCAGAAAATGAATAACCATGACATATTAAGTTCGCCTATAAACAATCATAAACAAGAAAAAAAAAGTGAATTAACCATGACATATTAATAACCATGAACACAAAACAAGCAGACAATGAATGAACCATACATATTAATTACCATGAACTATCAGTAAACAGTAGGAAAATGAATAACCATGACATATCAATAAGCCATGAATCTATCATAAACAAGCAGAAAATAATAACCATGACATTATAATTTAGCTATGAACTATCAGTAAACATAGTCAGGAAAATGAATTAACCATGACATATTAAGTTACATAACTATCAAAACAACAGACAATAATTACCAGGACATATGAAGTTAGCCATGAATTATCAGTAAACAAGTAGAAAGATAATGAACCAATGACATATTAAGTACATACCAAACTATCAGTAAACAAGAAGGAAGATGAATGAACCATGACATATTAAGTAAGCCATAACTATCATAAACAAAAGGTTTTTAAGGAAAATAATGACCCTACATATTAAGTTTGCCATGAACTATCATTAAACTAGCAGAAATAATGAACCATGGACAATTAAGTAACCATGAACTACAGTAAACAAGAAGGAAAATGAATGATCCCATGACATTTTAAGTAAGCCATAACATCATATATCAACAAGGAAAATGAATACCATGACATATTAATTACTATGAACGATGCAGAATACAAGTAGAAAATGAAATAACCAGGGGGTCGACATATTAATTACCAGAACTAATCAGTATACAATCGACAATGAATGAACCATGATCATAATAATTAGCCATGAAACTATCATAAACCATTGGAAAATGAATAACAACATTTAAGTAAGCCCATGACTATCATAAACAACAGAAAATGAATGAACCATGACATATTAATTAGCTATGAAACTATCCATAAACAATAGAAAATGAATAAACCAAAGACATATTAATTAGCCATGAACTTTCATATACAACAGGACAATGAATGAACCAGCCATATGAATAGCCTTGAACTACATAAACAATTAGCTAAATGAATGAACCATGAACATATTTAGTAAGCTATAAGCTATCAAAACAATAGGAAAATGAATGAACCATGCATATTAAGTAAGCCATGAACTATCAGTAAACAATAAAAATGAATGGAACCATGCCAAATTAAAGAAGGAAAATGTCGAAACTGGCCTCCTTCCACACAATCTGCCTAGAAAATTCCTCCCGAATCTTTTGGCCAAACACCATCACAACCAAGAACAACTGATTCGCGTAACCAGAGGACATCACAACCATCATAGCTCAACATAGTGTTGGCCTTCCTCAAAGGATCCGGAGACCAAGCAAGAACATTCTATGACCCCCCGGAAACGAAGAGCGGCCGACCAAAAACACAACTTTGCGGAGAACTGTGAAGCTGAATCAAAGAATAACCCACAGTTGGGCATGTACCAAGAGGCCCCACCGAGCAAATGGAATCAATTTGTTGCTAGCCCTACAAACGACGCCACCAGCGAATGCCGCTAAACGCTTTGATGTGGCAGTTATGGATCACAGAAGAAGCAGAAAGAAGAAGACATATTAATAACCATGATCTATCAGTAACAAGTCGAAAATGAATGCACCATGACAGATTAATAACCATTAACTATCAGTAAAAATAAGGACTTTAATGAACCATGACATATTAATTACCATGAACATCAGTACAAGATAAAATGATTGAACCATACCATATAATGACATGAACTATCATAAACAATAGAAAAGAATACTCATACATTTTAAGTTTAAAATGAACTACAGTATACATAGAAAATGAATGTAACCATACATATTAAGTTGCCCATAACTATCAGTAAACAATAAATAATAATACCATTACATATTAAGGTTAGCCATGAACTACAGTAAACACTGGAAAATGAATGTAACATGACATATTAAGAAGCCATGAACTATCATAAACAAGTAGGAAAATGAATGGACCATGACATATTAAGTTAGCCATGAACTATATCAGTAAACAAGCTAGAAAAATGAATGGAACCATGTCCATATTAAGTAAGGCCATGAACTATCAGTAAACAAGCATCAATAATGGA
Source organism: Oreohelix idahoensis (assembly GCA_024509875.1). Lineage (NCBI taxonomy): Eukaryota > Metazoa > Mollusca > Gastropoda > Stylommatophora > Oreohelicidae > Oreohelix > Oreohelix idahoensis. The sequence goes on from JAMPIV010016941.1 coordinate 13,312, forward strand.
CCATACATAGTAATGAACCAGGAACTATGATAAAAATTAAGTAAGGCCAATGAACTATGACAATCGAATAAGCCATAACTATCATAAACAATATGAAATGAATGAACGCATGACATATAAAGGTTAGCCAAACGATCATAAACAAGCTGAAGAATCACTGAACCATGACAACTAAGTAGCCATGTAGATCAGTAAACAAGCAGGAAAATTAATGAACCGATGACATAATATATTAAGTAAGCCATGAACATAGTACAGTAAATAAGTAGTAAAAAAAATGAATGGACCATTGACTTAATAAGTAAGCCATGAACCTATCAGTAAAACCAATTAGTAAAATTAATGAAACCATAGCCATATTATTTAAGTAAGCCCATGAACTATCAGTAAACAATTTATGAAAATGAATGAACCAAGACATATTTAAGTAAGTCCAATGTGAACAATCAGTAAACCAAGTTAGTAAAGAATGGACCATGACATTTTACCATAAGCCATGACATATCTTTAAGTCAAGAAGAAAATGCATGAACCATATCAATTAATTACCTAGAACTAATCAGTAAACAATGCAAAAATGATGGAACCATGACAATTTAAGTAATCCATAACTATCACATATACAAGTAGAAATGAATGGACCATACATAATTAATAGCATGAACTATCATAAACAAGTAAAAAATGAATTAACCTGACATATACGTAAGCATGATCTATCAGTAAACACGCAAGAAAATAATGAACCATGACATATAATTTAACATGTATATCAGTAAACAATAGGAAAATGAAATGACCATGACATATTAAGTAACCATTGTACTATCAGTAAACAATAGAAAATAATGAACCATGAAATATTAAGATTAGCCATATCTATCAGTAAACAAGCAGGACAATATGAACCCAACATATATGTAGCCAAATATCATAAACAAGCCAGGTAAAATGAATGAACCAACAAGATAAGTAAGCCATGAACTAGCATAAAAAATAGAAAATGAATAAACCATGACTGATTAAGTACCATAACTTTCAGTACACAAGTAGAAAATGGAATACCCCATGACATATTAAGTTACCATGAACTATCATACACAAGTAGGAAATTGAAATGGACCATGACATATTAAGTTTGTCATGAACTATCAGTAAACCAATATAAAATGAATGAACTATACATATTAATAAGCCATGAACTAAGTAACAATAATAATGAATGAACCATGACATAATAAGTTGCCATAACTATCATAAACATGTAGGAAAAGTTAATACCATGACAATATAAAGTTAGCCATAACTATCATAACAATAGGTAAAAATAACCCTGACATTTTAATTAGCCAAACAATCAGTAAAACAAGCACACGACAATGACTGAACCTTGACTATAAAGTTACCTAACTACTCATAAACATTCTGAAAATGAATGTCCCATGACTATTAAGTTAGACCATGAACTATCATAAAACAAGCAGAAAATAATGAACATCCATATTAATTACCTATCTAACAGTAAACAATAGAAAATGAATGGACCAGGACATTGTAAGTACCAATAACTATCATAAACAATAGGAAAAATAATAACCTGACAAATTAATTACCATTACTTTCATAAACAAGCAGGAAAAGGAAATGAACCATGACATATGAAGTTAGCCATGAACTAGCAAAACAATAGAAAAGAATGACCAGCATATTTAAGAACCATGAACGATCAGTAACAAGTAGAAAAGGAATGAACAATGACAAAATAAAGTTAGCCATAACTATCAGTAAACACGAAAATAATAACCTTGACAGTATTAAGTACTGAACTAACATCCGTAAACAATAAAAATATGAATGACCAGTCATATTCATAACCATGAACAATCAGTAAACAAGGTAAAAAATGAATGAACCATGACATATTACGTAGCCAGAACTATCCGTAAACAAGCAATAAAATATGAAACCATGAACAAATGAAGTTAGCCATGAACATCAGTAAACAATAGAAAATGAATGACCATGACAATTAAGTAAGCCAATCTACAGTAAAAAGTAAAAATGAATAACCTAAATATTAATTAGCCAAGAACTATCATACACAAGCCGAAAATGAATGAACCATACAATATTAATTAGCCATGAACTAGCAAGTAAACAACAGAAATGTATGAACCATGACTTATTAAGAAGCCATGAACTATCAGTAAACAAGTAGCCAATGATGAACCATGACTTATTAAGTTACCATGAACTATCAGTAAACAATAGGAAAATAATGAACCATGACATATTAATTACCATGAACGAACAGTAAACAAGAAAAAGAATGGACCATGACCCATATTAAGTTAGCTTGAACAGCAGTAAACAATAAAAATGATGATCTATACAGATTAACGCTTATATCCGCAACCCCGGAATGGCGCTGGTTTTACCAATTTTACGGCTCCCATTCAAGTGCGCGCGACGGTATCACGATAGCTAAACTACGCTAAAAATATGCGGTTTTCTCCCTATAGTAAGATTTATATGCCATAACTATTAGTAAACATGAGGATAAAGTGAATAACCAGAAGACAGCTAATTAGCCAAGAACTATCATAAACAGTTGAAAATTAATGGACCATACAAAATTAAGTTACCAGAAACTATCAGTACACCAATAGAAATGAATGAACCATACTTATTAAGTGTCCATGAAATATCATAAACCAACAACAAAATGAAACATGACATATTAAGTTAGCCAGAACTACATAAACTTCAGAAAATAAAAGAATGAACCATGACATATGTAACTTACCATGAACTATCATAAAACAACAAAAATAATGAACCAGTACATATAAAATTTAGCCAAACTATCTGTAAACAAGTAGAAAATTAATAACCAGACATAGTAATTACCAGAAGAACTAATCATAAACAATATGGGAAAATGAATGAACCATGCAATTAATTAGCCATGACTATCAGAAACATAGGAAAATAATGAACCATGGACATATAAGTAAAAGCCATGAACTATCAGTGAAACAAGTAAAAAATGAATGAACCATGACATATTAATTACCATAACCTATCATAAACAGCAGAAAATGAATGAACCATGACAATAATTAGCCATGAACGATCATAAACAGCAGAAAATGAAATAACCTTGACAATTAAGTTAGCCATGAACTAGCATAAACAAGTAAAAATGAATGAAACCAGACATATAACTAGCCATTAACCGATCAGTAAACAAGTAAAATTGAATGAACCAGCATATTAATTAGCCATAACGATCAGTAAACAATTAGAAAATGTAATGAACCATGACATAATAATAAGCAAGAACTATCATAAACAAGGAGAAAATGAATGAACCATGACATATAAGTTAGCCATAACTATCATACAACAACAGGAGAATGAATACCATTACATATAATAACCATGAACACAAGTAAACAGTAGAAAATGAATTAAACCATGCCATATGGATGTAACCCGAACTATTCATAAACAACAGAAAATGAAATGGACCATACATATTAATACCCTACTATCAGTAACAACAAAAATGAATGGACCATGTACATATAAGTAAGCCATAACTACAGTAATCAATAAAAATGATGGACATGACATATTAAGTTAGCCATGAACTATCATAAACAACAAAAATTAATGAACCTTGAACATAGTAATAAGCCATGATCTATCAGTATACAAGTAGAAAATGAATGAACCATGACATATAATAAGCCAGTGAACAGCAGTAACCAATAAAAATAAGGACCTTGACATATTAATTTACCATGAACTATCAGTAAACAAAGCAGGAAAATAATGAACATGACATATAAGAACCTATGTTCAGCATAAAAGAATATAAAATGAATGGACCATTACATATAAGTAAAACTTGACTCCAGACACGAAGTATACAATAAATGAACCATGACATATAAGTAACCCTAACTATCATAAACAATAGAAAATGAATAAAAACCATACAAATATTAAAGTAAGCCATAACTATCATAAACATAGAAAAGAATGACCATGACATATTAGTACGCCCATGAACTATCATAAACAAGTAGTAAAAATGAAATGAACCATGACATTATTAAGTAAACATGACCATCAGTAAACAATAGAAATGAATGAACCATGACATACAAAGTAAGCTTGAAACACATAAACAATAGAAATGAATGAAACATGACATATTCCAGTTACCATGAACCTCATAAACAACAGAAAAGCATGGACCTGTACATAATAAAGTAAGCCATGAACTATCAGACACAATAGAAAAGAATTACCATACATTTTAAGTTAGCCCGATAACTATCATAAACAATCATGAAAAATGAATGGACCATGCCATATTAATAAGCCATGAACTATCCATACACAAGCTGAAAAGAAGGACCATACTAAGTAAGTAAGCCATAACTACAGTAAACAAGTAGGAATATAATGACCTTGACATATAAGTTAGCCATGAAACTATCATAATCAACAGGAAAATGAATGAACCATACATATTAAGGTACCATAACTATAAGTAAACAAGTAGAAAATGAAATGCCCATGACATCTTAAGTAAGCATGACTTTCATTAAACAAGTATAAAATATGACCATACCATATTAAGTTACTATAACTATCAGTAAACTCCAAAAATGAATAACCTAGGACAATATAAGTAAGCATAAACTATCCTAAACAGTAAAATGAATGAACCAGGACATTAATTAACCAGAACTATCAGTAAACAAGTAGTAAAATGAATACCAAACATATAAGGACCATGAACTATCAGTAAATATTTTGGAACCCAATTTTTTTTACCCTTACTAAAATGTAACCCATGAACTATAATAAACAATAAAAATGAATGAACATGACATATTAAGTAACCATGATACATCAGTAAACATAGTAAAATGAATGACCATACATATAAGTAACCATGAACATATAAACAATATAAAATGAATGAACCATGACATATTAATAAGCCATGAACTATCAGTAAACAATAAGTAAAAATATGAATGGACCATGACATATTAAAGTAAGCCCTTGAACTATCAGTAAACAATATACCAAAATGAACCATGACATATTAAGTAACCATAACTACATTAAACAGGGAAGTAGAAAATGAATGAACCAAGAACATATAAAGTAACCATATCATCATTAAACTAGTCAGTAAAATGATGAACCATGACAATAATAAGCCATAACTCATCAGTAACAAGAGAAAATGAAAGAAGCTCATTAATGTCATCAGACCTAAAAAGATCTTGTTTGGACATGCCCCCTAATATACCCGCCTGTTTAAACTACACACCTTGCCAAAACAAGGCACTTTTATTTTAAAAAAAAAGCTGAAGCCACAGAAATGTGACTCTTTGCAAGTAAACGTTAAATATCACGGATCTCTAACGAAGAATACAGAGAGGTCTTGAAAGAAGTCTGTGCACAAAGAAACCTATAACTGACATATTAGAGAAAGTTGGGACATTTAAGAACATCAAGAATCTGGCTTATATTATTACAGCAGAAATCTGGAAAAATACTAACAGCAAGATATCGGAATATATAATTACAGCAGAAATATGGAAATATAAAAACAGACAAGAAATCTGAATATATCATACAGCAGAAATCTGGATATATATATACACCAGAAATCTAAATATAATAGCAACAAGAAATCTTGAATATATAATTACAGCAGACAAATATGAAAGATAATAACTGCTAGAAATCTGAATCTATAAAACATCAGGAATCTGGAATATATAATTAACCAGAAAGCGCAAATATAAAAACAGCAAGAAAAATCTGAATATATAATTACAACCAGGAAATCAGGAATAATAATAACAGCAATAAATCTGGAATAATAATTACAGCAGAAATATGGAAATATAATAACAGCCAGAAATCCTGGAATATATAATTGTAAAATTAATATTGTTTTTGTTTGCTTGACTAGCCACGACGGTAAAAAGTGGGAACAGTGTCACTGATACCAATCAAGCTCCATCTACCCAGCTGCGGTAAATTGGTAACTCACTCTAGCCTAGTAAGAAGCAAAGCAGCTTAAGGAATGGTTTTCCCTTCTGAGCTCCAAACACCCTTAACTGTCAATCAACCGACGCAGGAATGGTTTAAAGATAGTGAGAGTGTAAGTGTATTAGCGCAATAGATGGAAGTTCGGAGATTGACCAATATATATACTCATTCACTCATGCTAGAAGCACCATTACAGACTGCTGGAAATCTTTCATAACATTTATCAGACGCACCTACTGACAGAACGCATCATCATAAAACATTTGACCATCAATCTTCAGGCATAATAAAATCCCATGTCATGTACATTCAAATATAATGTGGTACAAACAGCATTCAATTTGTTATACAGTATGCCCGCATCCCCTATCTGACTGAACAGTCATAAGGCGATCGTAAACAAATAATATTCGAGGCGCACCTTCTTTCCCTTGCTAATTCATAGGTTTCTTATATTCAATGTTTATATCTTACAGTAAACCACTATAAGGTTTTTCATATATATGAGATCTCCATGCCACTGTCAGAATAAGTAATCATACACACCCACTCTCTGACAGTGATCAAAAAGGATGACAGGAATACAACGTTGCCTCCTTACCCTGAGCATTCGCTCACTCCTCCCCAGCAAAGAATATCATCACCAAAGTTATTCAAAACTTGAATAATATAACTTTCTAAATTACTATACATCCCTGACAGAAGGTAACTTCATGAAGACAATGACGCGATGGAACCTGTCAGCTACAACAATATCTAGTAAACGACCAACATCACAAAAAGACGTTGCCTCATCTAGTCTAACCATAGGAATCGTCAAAAGATCTGGATGAACTGAGTCCGAATCCCAATATTAACAGTACACAGGAGATTACTCTAACCTAAAATCTTTAAGAAACACAATCTCCTACTGAAGAAATCACTTCATAAATCATTTTTCACTCTAGAAAACAACCCATTAAAATACTACCCAGCCATTGTAGCGCAAGATCAACTCATCACGACTCGTAAACAACCACTACCCCCTCAGTGCGCATAAAGATATATCCTCCTACCCATTACAAAATATACAAATATGGAACTAATCTACTTGCAACTAATAATATTATACATATGAATCAGCTAAAACATTCTAAGAACATCAATCTACTTTTCTGCTATGACAAATGATGATGCCTAAATATAAGTAATCGTACCCCAGCAATATCAAGGAAGATTACCATAAACAAACGTATAAATCAAACCTGATTATCTGCTTCCAAATAAACATTTTCCGTACCCAATAAAAACTACTATATATTTTCCATATAAAATAACATATCGTACATTTTAATCTGTGTGTCAGAAAAAAATGTTACGCAACAATAATTCAGCAGAAATCTGAATATATAATACAGCAGTAATATGAAATATTATAACATAAGAAATCTGAAGTATATATTGACACCATAAATCGGAATACTATTATAGTGCCAGTAAAAATATGGCAATAAAAATATGACAGCAGGGAAATCTTGGAATTTATAATCAACAGCAGAAATCTTGAATATCAATTTTAAAGGAAATGTGGAATACAATCAGACAGCAATACTGTTTTTTTATATTATAATGACAGCAGATACTGGAATAACAGATACATAGAAAGATGAAATAATTAACGACAACATACTCTATATATTATCTAATACAGCAAGAAATCAGATAATTAATGACATCACAAAATGTGTAATATATAATGACACGCAAAATTCGGTATATATAAATTGACACAAGATTAATGTTATGATTATGATATAATCATTACCTCGTCATGAAACAACACACACGTTTCAGAAGGACGCTTAAAAGCATTTCAATTCGTACCCAATGTTTATTTACTGAATGACAACGTTTAAATTCGCAGATTATTACAAGTTGATTCGAATTAATTAAGTATCATATTATATGACATCCCCCCTTTTAAAACAAAATTGTGCAAAACATTTTCCAACAAAATTTCATGTGAGAAAGATAATATGTATTGCTCATGGAAATATATTCCACTGTCTGTATCGCTGAGTTCACGGTACCAGAACATGTAAAAGTGCTGGTGTTGATCAAGCCGGGTTTACTTAGTTTTGTGATTCGGCCTTGGCGCTTGTTGTTTTTTGGCCACCAAGTCGGAATTACTCATTGCCTGTTGAAAGCATGGGAATTCTCTGTCTTGTATCTGTGGGATTTCTCTATGTCCACCTGTTTCGCCTCAGATTGCTGCGGCTGCTGGTCTTTAAAGTAATCCCGGGATTCAGGTTCTCTGGAAATATTGTTGCTTTTGACCAGTCATGTTGTTGTGTAGGAGTCACAATGCTGACCAGGAGAAAGGTGGAAGTCTTTAGCACATTTGTCATAGTTGGATTTCTGAACTTGCTGACGATGCTGAAGTTGATCATATGTGCTGTCTCTATGTGTACGAAGTGACCTTAATGTAAGGTCCTCTAAGCTTCTATCAATCATAAGTTCTTTCTGACTCGATCTTACTTCACCATTTTGTTCTCCCTCTCAAGAGGCTAGTTTACATCCTCTGTCTTCTTGTGGGTTCGCATGTAGTACTGGAGATTTTGTAATCTGTCTCTCAATGAAACCTTTAGATTTAGATCCTAGTGATGATGTTTGTGTGTTTGATCTTCCAGTCCTAGTGAAGTTCTTATGCTTACCCTGAAAATGTGACCGTGGTCCTGATCTTATTCATCTGATCCCAAACATCGCAATACTTCTGAATGTCTGCAATAACAGCGGATTGAGTTTGTGACGTTTTCTCAATGAGAAATTTGCTGTATAAACACATAATAAGGGAAAAAATAAGTCCATTATTTCCGATTGAAAAAAAAGAATCAGTTCCTATATGCTCAAGGCTCATGTATTCTGATTGTATGAAGGTTTCTCTGCACGGCATATTTGCATTCATGCAATTGAAAAGTAATCTATATCTATATAAATATGTGTATTATAGATAACCTTACTTACTACCACATATCTCTATATCTCAGTCAGAATTATTCTGGAATAGTGTGATGCTACGTTATGTGTCTAGGGTATGAGTATGGTGAAGTGTAAGTCACAACAACAGACAGATAAACAATTTAATTTAATCCACCACACTTGACAACACTGTGACACTCACATACATATAACACTCTATGAGAATATCTTAAAGGAGTCACTGATAACTTTTCAAATAACAATATGTATTCATTGCTGTCATGAATGTATATGTGTCCTGATTCAAATACAAAGGGAACCAGGAATCACAATCAATTTTAATTACAAGTTATATGTACAGAATTTATTAATATGAATATTGTAGTGACATATATTATTACAAATGTATCCTATTGTGTCAGTTTGTATGTAAGTAAATATAGTAATACTGGTTTTGTTTTGTTCAAGCTCTGTTGGTATTTGTCATCATGACTTCAATAGTTTGTCTTTATTGGAACTAGTATTGGAGATGTTCTCAGTTCCTGATATTAAAACAATTAAATTCCCCTCTTAATTGTATTTTACATTGTCATTTTAAGATGGGTACATAATGTTGAGCTCAGCTGGCCACATCAGCTTATCTTGCGTGATGGCGGCAGGAAAAGACTCCTCTGCTCGATTTCTCCCCTGGGCTCTGAAGACAACTCACTGATAGCTAAATGGACCCAGGAGTATGCTGTCCGACTCTGGATTCAGCAAAGCTCTGACCAGGTGCTGCTCAATACCATCAAGACCACGGTCCCTGAAAACAAGAAGGATGTACCTTCTACTTCATAACTAATTTAGACTCTAGTTCTACCCTGAGCACAATACATCACAAACATTGAGTTCAGAGCGTTAGGCCAACTGTCAGCTTCATCTGAAATACTTTATACCAGTATTACCCTCCTTAATGGTTACTACGCCTCTGCAATTCCAGCATTATTTCTTTCTAATCAATAATCTAGGTGTCAGTGTACTGTTTGGCCATTCCATGCCGTTTTACTTTCCTCCGACACCTTCTGTTCAGGCTGGAGCATTATAGGCTTTACATCATGTTTGCTACTGAACTACACATATATACAACATAAATTAACAATTTACATTCAATTTTCATTAAAAGATATTGAATATTTCAAGCTTACCACAATTCATGGAATAATAAACAGATTCGTTGATTAGCAATGAATATGGCACAAATACACAAATTCCCATCTGCTTATGTTCCAGCTTTTTTTTAAAAAATATACACTGGCTGCTCAACGCACTGCTTGCTTTATCAAGCTTATTTATTACAACTGTGGTCAATCGAACAACGCTCCTGAATGAGTATATCAGCGAGCTCTAACCAATCACACCACGTCTATACATCTTTTCAAAAAAAGTACCCCTTTCTCACGTTTCCCCTGACAACGAAAGATAGTATTTATAGTCCGACCAATCGTGTTTAGTCTTTCATTTGTTGCGCTCCAATCAATTCGGAGTTAACATGGTAGGCTATTTCCGTAACGTAAGGTTTTTTCAAACACGTTATAAAAAAATTTTATGAGCAGAAATGATTTCATGCTGTCAGGCATCCCCACTATTTTATTTTGGTTATAATTTATTAATTCCTAGACTATTTGCGTAACGTTTTACATATTCTTTGTCAGCAAGCCCTAAGGAACCCAAATATACAAATTTAAAAGAGCTAAGTGGCTGCGTTCAAAATATGCAATTTCTTCTACCTCCTGTTTCGAAGATGTGCTGTCTGGGTACTGTAATGTTTTCAAACGTAAACCCATCTAATGTTATCTTTTCTAATAAGCGTTTTTCAGGATTTTAAAACCTAACTCTGGGAAGGTTAGTGTTTTTATCACTGTCCGTCTGAAAAAAAGTTAGTGCATGTAGCCTTACACGCGTGATGGCAGCAATTGTGTATCGCGCGACGCGTGTTTAGTATTGCATGTGTTCCTCCTGCTTTTGCCCTCCCCCTCTCTCTATCCTTTAGTCCATCTGTCTTTTAGTTACGCCGTGTATAAAATGGAATGAATGAAATATTAAATTTAGGTCATTGATCAGCTTGCGTATCTTAAGGTTTTTCCAAGAAATACATACACGTTTCATTGAAGAAAGCGGGTAATAATACAGTAGGCTTTTACTATCAACGTGAAAGCGTTACAATTTGCAGACGAAGCAGAAAACAAGGGGATTTCGAGTACTGTCATTGTGACAGCACTGTTCTTTACCATTCTTCTTCCTTTATTTATTATATGTATTTATTAGGCTTTATATTTACTTGATAATTTATATATGTGGATTAGAATATTCCACGACATCTCCCCTCTTAAAACAGACATTATATGTCAGTCCTTTATTCTATATACACATAGAGAAATTTATTATTATTTCTGGGGTTTACGGTGATTCTCATCACACGGATGGCGGCTTAAAAAATCCGCTCCCAAATTGGTTTTTCCAGATATATACTCAATGCTAAAATTATATGGGCCAGAAGCAAAGACCATCGGAGTAACCTAGAGTTCTCATGCTTAGCCTGTGCTAAAAACGATAAAGGTTTGTGGTCCGTTTGCAACTTAAATGCCTTCCCATATAGATAAATATTGAATTTCTTTATTGCCCATATTACTGCAAGACATTCTTTTTCGCTAGTTGAGTAGTTGATTTCAGCTTTATTCAACTTTCTGCTAGCATATGCCACTGGGCTTAATTCCCCATCCAATGCATCTGATTTCTGTAGTAAAGTTGCACCTAACCCAATATTACTTGCATCCGTCCTTACTATGAATTCTTGACTTAAGTCAGGTAATTTCAAAATGGGTTTACTTGTGAGCTTTTCCTTCAATTCTTGGTAAGTCATTTCACATTGTGGTGTCCATGTAATGCGATCTGGATGTCCTTTACGTGTCAAATCAGTTAACGGTGCACATATGGAATTAAAGTTTTTGATATACTTCTGGTAGAAACCACATAATGAGACAAAGGATCTCACGTCCTTCTTGGTTTGTGGTCTCGGGGCTTTCTGTAGTTTCTCTAAATTCTTTGGGTCAGGGTCATGTTTCCCTGATAAACTGTGTGTCCCAAAAATTCCAATTCTTTACATCCAACGCAACATTTGGTTGGTCGGGCTGTTAAATTTGCCTCCCTAAGTCGATCAAACAGCATGTTCAGAGAGTCAATGTGTTCCTCAAATGTTTCTGTTGCTATAAGGATATCATCCATAAAATTTGTTATACAGGGATTATTCAGAGGATCCAATAATTTTCTCATCATTCTAGAGAAGACACTAGGCGCATTCTTCAATCCAAATGGCAATCTATTAAACTCATAGTGTCCTTCTGAGGTACTAAAAGCTAGGTATGGTCTAACCTCAGGCTTTACTGGAATCTGATAGTATCCTTTACTCAATCCACTTTGAGAAAATATTTAGCTTTATTTAGTCTGGCAAACAGCTGATTTGTATCCGGCAATGGATCCACCTGTCCTTCTGTAATAGCATTCAGTCTCCTGTAATCTATACAGAGTCTATGTTCTCCAGAGGGCTTCCTTAAGAGTACAACACCGGAACTATACGAAGATTCACTGTGCGAAATAATTCCTTCCTTCAACAGATAGTCTATCTCTTCCTTCAAAGCTTTCTCCTTAGCAAACGGAATCGAATATGGTTTCATACATACAGGTGTGGGTCTATCAGTTTCATATCATATTCCAATAGGTTTGTATGCCCTGGTCGGTCTGTTAACACCTCTGCAGGATTATTTAGAACCTGTTGCACTCTCTCTTTCTGAGTTTTCGTTAAATGTGTACTGATTTTCACCTGTGCTGCTGTCTCACAGGGGTGTAATGGATATTCAAATGATGAAAGTGGTTCCTTTTTCATCTCCATGGCGATGGACAAGGTCAACAAGTGTGTCTCTTCCTGATGTTCTCTTTCCAAATATTTCTTCAGGAGATTCACATGATAGATTTTTCCTTTCCCCTTCTTATCTATCTTATAATTTGTTCTAGACACCTTCTCTAAAACTGTATATGGACCCTGCCATCCAATTTGTAACTTATTCTGACTCCCGGGCAAAAAAAGCAGTACCTTCTCTCCCACAGCCAAATTTCTGTCTTTCGCCTTCCTGTTATAATAGGCAGCATGTTTCTTCCTGGCTTGTTTCAAATTTTCATTGGCAAGTTTCCAGCCAGTTTTCAACCGAGTGGTCAGCTCATTCACATATGGTATGAAGATGTAATGTTTTCCTCTGCCTTTTCATCAGTCCACGTTCTTAACAAAGCTTCGAGTGGACCTTTTATTGGCCTTCCAAACAATAATGTTGCCAGGGCCATACCGGTTGAACTATGGGGTACCTCCCGATAAGCAAAGAGGGCGGCGTGCAGGTACTGGTCCCATGTATCTGGTTTTTCGTGTGCCAACTTGACATCAATGTGCCGTTAAATCTTTCCACTTGGCCGTTCCCTTGGGGATGATACACACTACAATGGAAGTGTTTGGCCTGGAAGATCCTGAAAACTTCTTCAGTTAGTTTCCCCTTGAACTGAGAGCCATTATCAGTCAAGATTTGATTGGGAAAGCCTAACCTTGTGAAAATTGTGAGCAATGCCTCTGCCACATTTTAGAATCAATCGATGACAGGGCTACTGCCTCTCCCCACATAGAACAAGTGTCCACCAGAGTCAGAATGTAGCTGTTCCTTCTCTTGGTTCGGGTGAGAGGTCCCACAAGATCCACGGCAACTCTCTCAAGGGTGTTCCCACTATGGGCATTTCCCCCAGAGTTGCTGGTGCAGTCCAATGTTTAGGTGCTACTCGTTGGCACTCTGGACAGGATTTTACATATCGTTTGATATCTTCAGTTATTCCTGGCCAGAAATAGTGACAAGCTATTCGCTGTCCTGTTGCGCTGATTCCCATATGACCACTGAAGGGAATCGCATGCCCTAGTTCCAACACTTTAGTCCTATATGAAGTGGGAAGGACCAGCTGTTCGTGACCATTGGATTCAGATCCAGCCTTCCTATATATCAGTTTGTTCTTCATATAAAACTCTCCCTTGCCTGGAGGTGTATGAGATTTGGGCAACTTCTTGAAACATGGCTTGAGTGTTTTGTCCTCAGCCTGTGCCTTCCTCATCTCATCTGGATGAGTATTTATGGGATTATCCTCCTCCTTTTTGACTGTGATCTGGTCTGCACTGTTGCCAATATCACAGGTCTCTTGGGATTCCCCAAGAAGACATATCTACACCCCAATATTAGAGGGTAGATTGGCTCATTTATCACTGCTGCTTTTATGATTCCTTCCACATATCGCGTTTTCACTTTTATTCGGGCGACGGGAAGTGTCATGGTAGCTACATCCTTGGTTGCAGTTTGAATCTCCACTGTTTCTGTGGTGTATTGATCCGCCTGCACCAGGTGAGAACTCACAACGGAATCGTAATCTAAACCGGTATCATATAAACACCTTATAGTGACACCATTACAGATGACATCTTCACACACTGGGGGGTGGTATGGTTCCTGTAGTTCTTCAGGTTTGACCTTCTTTTCCTTTTTCCCCGATGTCATAGCAGCACAATGAGGAGGTTTCCTTCTACAATGGTCAGTGTCATGATTGTTCATCTTACAATTTTTACACCACCTTTTTCCTTGGTTGAAAGATTTTCTTTCATCATATTTCCTTTCATCGAATTGTGGGAATTTATTTTTATTTTCATACCGGCCTATCAAATTGGTGCTTACCTTTATTTTGATCCCTAGGATCAAATTTATTAAAGTTCTGTGGTGCCCTAAAGTTATCCACTTGTTTCTTTTTATTACCTGTTACCTCTGCTTGAGCTGCTTGATACCTTTCAGCAACATTTAGCAACTCACCCAGCCTCTCTGCACCTTGTTCCATGAAAACTTTCTCAGGTCTGGAGCCATGGACTCTCTTAATTGCTCTATAAGGACCATTTCCTTAAGATCTTGGGTTTTCCCCAGAGAAGTCCATTTCTCCAAGTATGTCTCTATTCGTGCAGAGAACTGGTGATAAGTTTCACCTGACAGTAGTTTAGCATTCCTAAATTTTTTCCTATAAAATTCTGCATTCTTTTCATACCTTAACAAAAGAGCCTGCTTTAGCATGTCATAATTTTCCTGATCACCTCTGCTCATTTTTGCAAAAACTTCATAAGCTGCACCACGAAGTCCCTGAGATAACTTTAAGCTCCACCTTTCTCTCTCTAACCCATACGTGGTAGCTAATAGTTCATATCTAGTTATATAGCTCTCAATATCATCGTCTTTCTCAACAAAATGATCTAAATGAAAATTCATAGCTGAGGTTGAGGCTCCTTGCTAGCAGTGGCATCAGAGGCAAAGGGACTGGCACCATTTTCAGGAGCATGGCCTTGAAACTCAAACTCCCTTAGTCGTAACTCATGTTCCCTTTGTAATCTTTTCTCCTCCTTTTCTGCTTCCCTCTCTGCAGCTAATTTCTTCTCTTCCCTTTCTGCAGTCAATCTTCTTTCTTCTGCTTCCCTTTCTGCAGCTAATTTCTTCTCTTCCCTTTCTGCAGCTCTTTTCTTCTCTTCCCTTTCTGCAGCTAATTTCTAGCCTCTTTCTCATCTGCAACCTCAACCTCTGCTTCCAACCTCTTTAGCCTCAGCCTCAATCTGCAACCTCTTAGTCTCAGCCTCAAATTGTAACTTCTTAATTTCCCTTTCAGCCTCTAACTTTCTTTCGGCTTCAAACCTTCTTTCTTCGCGTTCAATAAATTTGTCACATTCCGTAGTGACATAGGCAACCATAACTGCCCATCTAATCCTAACTCTTTTGCAGTCTGAACAGCAGCAGATCGAAACTTGGCCAGGTCCGCCATTGTCTATCAGGTAAATTTATACAATGTCTAACCAACAATTCAATCTCTAAATATATATCTAATGGACAACACAGGCACCGTGAGCTCAACCTTATTTAATTCCACCCAAGGATACCTTTTAATTCTTATATTCCCTGAAGTGAATTACCCCCAATATTTTTAATAGGGAAAGATTCAAAATCCCAAGAGCGAGACCCCAATATATGTGGTGAAGTGGGATGTTATAAATATTTATAGGGGACTTAGTGTACTGACTGAGATCAGCTGTGAAGGTATCTATATCTAATAAGAGTAGTGTATTATAGATAACCTTACTTGCTGCCACATATATATATATCTCAGTCAGAATTATTCTGGAATAGTGTGATGACTACGTTATATGTCTAGGGTATGTGTATGATGAAGTGTAAGTCAAAACAACAACAGACAGATAAACAATTTAATTTATTCCACTACACTTGACAACACTGTGACACTCACATACATAAACACTCTACAAGGATATCTTAAAGGAGTCACTGATAACTTTTCAAATAACAATATGTATTCATTGCTGTCATGAATGAATATGTGTCCTGATTCAAATACAAAGGGAACCAGGAATCACAATCAATTTTAATTACAAGTTATATGTACAGAATTTATCAATATGAATATTGTAGTGACATATATTATTAAAAGTATCCTATGTGTGTCAGTTGTGTAGTAGTAATATGAGGTAATACTGGTTTTGTTTTGTTCAAGCTCTGTTGGTATTTGTCATCATGACTTCAATAGTTTTGTCTTTATTGGAACTAGTTTTGTCTTTATTGGAACTAGTATTGGAGATGTTCTCAGTTCCTGATATTAAAACAATTTAATTCCCCTCTTAATGTTATTTTTACAGGTCATTTTAAGATGGGGTACATAATTTTGAGCTCAGCTGGCCACATCAGCTTATCTTGCGTGATGGCGGCAGGAAAAGACTCCTCTGCTCGATTTCTCCCCTGTGCTCTGGAGACACCTCACTGATAGCTAAATGGACCAAGGAGTATGCTGTCCGACTCTGGATTCAGCAAAGCTCTGACCAGGTGCTGCTCAATACCATCAAGACCACGGTCCCTGAAAACAAGAAGGATGTACCTTCTACTTCATAACTAATTGATACTCTAGTTCTACACTGAGCACAATACATCACAAACATTAAGTTCAGAGCGTTAGGCCAACTGTCAGCTTCATCTGAAATACTTTATACCAGCATTAACCTCCTTAATGGTTACTACGCCTCTGCACTTCCAGCATTATTTCTGTCTAATCAATAATCTAGGTGTCAGTGTACTGTTTGGCCATTCCATGCCGTTTTACTTTCCTCCGACACCTTCTGTTCAGGCTGGAGCATTATAGGCTTTACATCATGTTTGCTACTGAACTACACATATATATACAGGCATAAATTAACAATTCACATTCAATTTTCATTAAAAGATACTGAATGTTTCAAGCTTACCACAATTCATGGAAACAAACACAGATACGTTGATTAGCAATGAATTCTGGCACAAATACTGGCACAAATTCCCATCTGCTTATGTTCCAGGCTTTTATTTTAGCAAAAATATGAGCTGGCTTCAACGCACTGTTGCTTTATCAAGCTTATTTGAACTAGTGGTCTCGAACTAACGCTCCTAAGTGATTATATCAGCGAGTCTGGCCAATGGAGCCACGTTTCGACAAGTGTTTGAAAAAATTTTACCTTCCTACGTCTCCCCTAACAACCAAAGATAGTATTTATAGTCCGACTAATCGTGTTTAGCCTTACATATCATTCCAGCCAATCAGTTCAAATGTAACTTGTGGCCCATTTGCCGTACAATGGTGGTTTAAAAAATCTACCACTGAGCGATTCTGATTTTGGGTGTTGTCTGACAGCACAATCATTTTATTTTGGCTATAACTTGTTAATTCCTAGACTATTTGCGTAACGTTTTACATATTCTTTGTCAGCAAGCCCTAAGGAACCCAAATATACAAATTTAAAAGAGCTAAGTGGCTGCGTTCAAAATATGCAATTTCTTCTACCTCCTGTTTCGAAGATGTGCTGTCTGGGTACTGTAATGTTTTCAAACGTAAACCCATCTAATGTTATCTTTTCTAATAAGCGTTTTTCGTGATTTAAAAACCTAACTCTGGGAAGGTTAGTGTTTTTATCACTGTCCGTCCGAACAAGTTAGTGCATGTGGCCTTACACGCGTGATAGTAGTAATTGTGTATCGCGCGACGCGTGTTTGGGGGTGGACATTCTTTGTGACAGCACTGTTATTTTACCATTGCTCTTTTCGTTATTAGAATTTATTTATTAGGCTTTATATTTACTTGATAATTTATATATGTGGATTAGAATATTCCACGACAATTGTGTCTTCTCTGATGTGTTCAAGCCGATTATCGCTAACTTGACAAAATCAACTTTGATGTTTGGGGTAAGATCTGCTGTCTTGTTGGGGTTTGGTAATCTGCTGAGAGCATCTGCAAGACCTATATCCTCTCCTGGGATATACTGAATATTAAAATCATAACCTTGTGTTTCCAATAACAAGAGCTTGTAGTCGTGGTGGTGCTGAAGCTATTGGTTTTTTATGAATATCTCAAGTGGCTTATGATCTGAGAGAATTGAAATGGGCGGTTGAAAACGAAATGTGTGGAAGCGTTTGATTCCAAAACGTACAGCTAGCATTTCTCTTTCAATGTTTGCAAGTTTCTTTTCGCCAGAACTTAATGATTTGCTTGCGTAAGCTACAGGACGAAGTTCTTTGGCATAGTGTCCTTCAGGATTTTTGTCTGGTTGCAAAAGTGCTGCTCCTAGGCCTTTCAGACTGGAATCAACATGAGAAAAGTGGGTGCTTGCATGTCCTAGTATTTCAAGCATGCATATCAGAATGATATGAGGGTCTTCAAGTTGGTTGAATATGTGTTGGTAGTCTTCTGACCATTCATACGGAGTTTCATTCTGTAGTAGATTATCGCAAAGTTCTGCAGCAGCTGAACAAAAAATTTTTGTATTGTTGAATTGTGCTAGGAAGTTGACAGCACCTAAGAATAGTTGCAGTTCCTTCTTTGTAGCTGGTGTTGGCATGTCATGAATATCTTCAACCGTTTTAGGGTCTGGTTTTACACCATTCTGGGTGTACAGCCATCCAAAAAATTGTATCTCAGTTGCATTAATTGTAATTTTTGCTGTTTGATGTTAGCCATTGGCCTGTGCTACATGCATCAAGTTAATCAAGTTACGGTCGTGTGTTCTTGTTTGCTGACCTGCCGCACGACTACATGTCTATCCGCAATAGCCAACTGTACCAGAACATTGCTCAACAATGTTGTCAATCTGCTGTTGGAAGATGTCTGGTGATACATTCAAACCAAATGGGAGTCTCTTGAAACAATATCTGCCGAATGGTGTTCGAAAAGTTGTAAGGAGTTGACTTTCCTCTGCTATCTCAACACTCCAGTATCCGTGTACAGCATCTAGTTTAGAAAAATATTTGGCATTGTGGGAATCTGTGAGTTATCTCTTTCACTGTATGCATTTTGTGTGTGGACAGCGCTTTAGACTGTTGTTTAAGTGTTTTGGTCAAGGCAAAAACCGAGAGAACCATCCTGCTTCACAGAACGGTTGTGATACTATACACCAATCAGAATGCTCTTCAACCTTTCTAATAAAAATCATTCTGCACCATTTTTCTAGTTCTGTGGCAAGTTTCTGTTTAACATGTATAGGATACTTTCTAGGTGGGTCTCTCTTTGGCTCAGCGTTGTCTTTTAAAAAGACTCTTGCCTTTCCTGGAAGTTTGCCTATTCTGTCGAACTGTTCTGGGACTCGCTGTTTATGGTCATCTACTCCAGTGACGTGCAGAGTAAGATGTTCTTTTTTGTCAGCTTTAATGTTGTTAATAGTTACCACACTCAGCTTTTCGCACATTGGTAAACCCAAAATTGCAGGTCCTTCAACATCTACCAAGTAAAATGTTGACGATGTCCATCAGAGTCTCTGTATAAACATTCAAGTGTTACTGCTCCGAAACAGTCTATACTTGTTCCATTGTAAGCTCTTAGCTTTGTCCTGCCACTCCTACTTTTTACATCCCTTGTGGGAAATCCTTGCTCATCCACCTTGTCAGGCATGATCTGTCTGAATATTCTTAAGGGTAGAGTGTTACCTTGGGCACCTGTGTCTATCTTGAACCGAATGTTTCTTTCTTTGTGCATTTTAATTCCTGGTATTCGGAATTGTACCTTGCAGAAAGCCTGCGTTCTCTTTGGTTCATTACTGAAAGTTAGTATCTTCACAGTATCAAAAGTGGAAGGATCACTTTCTTCACTGGAGTCAAGGTCTCCTCAACAGTCATCATAGAGTGTGTTTGTTTTGACGACTTTCTGCTGTGAAGTTTGTGTTGAGCACTGTCTTGTTTCCTCTTGAAACATAATTTTATCCAGTGGCCCCTGTTTCTGCAGTAATGACATGTAGAGTCTTTAGCTGGACAGTGGTTTTGTATGTGGTTTAGGCCACAACATTTACACATAGCACCTCTGCTTGTGTTGTGTTTTTCTTGATGTTTCGAACCAGTTGCTTTGTTGTGTCTAGGTTTATAGCTTTTCACTGCATCCACCTGGGCTGCTAATGTACCTTGCTGAATTTGTTTAATGTTTAGTGCTTGTGCCTCGTGTTTCCTGCCTTCATCCAGAAGTTGTTGTAAAGTTAGCGGATCACTCTGGCTCAGTAGCCATTTCTGGAACTCTGGCATTGGTGTGCTAAGAAGAATCTGTTCAATAATTCGCTCTTTTTCTTCTTCGTTGCTAAATTTACATACTCTTGTTTTCTCCTTAATGCGAGTGAAGAAATTCATTCTAGGCTTTCACCACGTTTCTGTCGCAGGTGGTCTGAAGCTTCTAATCTTGCCGCTCTTAAAGTTTGTGTGCTTTATGATCAGAGACGCTTTTCAAATTCGTCCAATATGGCTAGGGGTCGGTTGCCGACTCAACCGGCCATGCCGGTAGCAAAACTGTTGTAGATTTTCAAACCTTCATCGTCCAATGCTTCTAGGATATATGGAGTTAGGGTTTGTCCTTCCAGACCAGTGGTCTTGGAATATAGATCTATGCGTTGGCGCCATAACAAGAAAGCTTCACTCTTATCACCTTGACCGGCGAATCTCATTTGCGGTGCGTTGCGATATTGTTTCACCGCCATGGCTGATCACGGTGACGAAAATTAGCCGAATACTGTACTCACGTGTTATCGTGTAGCTGTTTTGCGTCAGTCCGGTATCGACCGCTGCCACCATGTAATGTTATGATGTATGTATATAATCATTACCTCGTCATCTACACAAGCACACACGTTTCAGAAGGGACTCAGTAAAGTTTAAAAAAAAAGCATGTTCAATTATGTAGCCATGTTTATTTACAGAATATCGTACATGTGAAGATTCGCATATTATTACAATGTGTGGTTTCGTATTATTTAATGTATAATATTATATTACACAAGAAACCTGGAATATATATTGGCAGCAGGAAATCTGTAAAATATTATGACAGCAGGAAATCTGGACTATGTAATGACAGCAAGAAATATCTAATATATAATATCAGCAGAAACATCTGGCAAAAAATAATACAGCAGGAACTCTGGAATATATAATGACAGCAAGTAATCTGGAATATATAACGAGAGCATGAAATATGGGATATTTAATGACAGCAGGATATCTGGAATATATAATGGCAGCAAGAAATCTGTAATAGATAATCGGACAGCGGAAATCTGGAATATATAATGACAGCAGAAAATCTAGAATATATAATGACAGCAAGAAATCTGGAATATATAATGACAGCAGGAAATCTGCAATAAAAAATACATCAGTAAATTTTGGCAATATATAATGACAGCAAGAAATCTGGAATATATAATACAGCAGGAAATCTGGAATATATAATGACAGCAGGAAATCTGGAATATATAATACAGCAGGAAATCTGGAACTTATAATGACAGCAAGAAATCTAGAATATATAATGACAGCACGAAATCTGGAAAATATATTGACAACAGAAAATCTGGAATGAAGAATAGCAGGCGAGGAAATCTGGAATATTAATGACAGCAAAAATTTGAGATATATAATGATCGAAAGAAAATCTGATATATATATATAATGGTAGCAGGAACTGTGGAATCTCGTATTGACAGCAGGAAATCTGGAACATTTTAATGACGGGGGGGGAAAGAAATATGGAATATACAATGACAGCAGAAAATCTGGAATATAATTAGCTTAATGACAGAAAAATAATGTGGTGCAATATAAAATGACAGCAGGAAATCTGTTATATATAAAGACAGCAAGAAATCTGGAATATAATGTCAGCACGCAAAAATCTGTAAAAAATATGTCCAGCAGGAAATCTGATATATATTATGGACAGCAAGAAATCTGGAATATATTATGCGACAGCAAAAAATCTGGAATATATAATGACATGCAAGAAATCTAGAATTTATAATGTCATATAAGGAAATCTCGGAATAAATAATGACAGCACGGAAATCTGGTATATGTAATTAACAGCATGAAATCTGGAATATACAATGACAGCAATTAAAAATCTGGAATATATAATGACAGAGGGGAAATCTGTAATATGTAATAAACAGCAAGAAATCTGGGGCATATTTAATGATTTTTTATTCTCCAATAAATTGGAATATGTAATGACAGCACGAAATTGGAATATATGATGACAGCAAGAAATCTGGAACATGTAACAACAGCAAGTTAAATCTGGAATTATATAATGACAGCAAGAAATCTGGAACTATATAATACAGCAAGAAATTTGGAATATATAAATACATGCAGGAAATTTGGAATATATAATGCAGCAAGAAATCTGGAATATATAATAATACAGCAGGAAATCTGGAACATATAATGACAGCAATTGGAACCTGGGGAACATATAATGACAGCAAAAATCTGGAATATATAATACAGAGAAATCTGGAATTTTATAATTTACAGCAAGAAATCTGGATATATAATTCACAGGCAAGAAATCTGGAAACATATAAAGACACAGCAAGAAATCTGGAAATACATAATACAGCAGGAAATCTGGGAAATCATATATTGACAGCAAGAAATCTGGAACATATAATGACAGCAAAGAAATCTGAGGAATATATAATACAGCAGGCTAAATCTGGAACATAAAATGAAGCAATAAATCTGGAATATATAATGAAGGCAGCAAGAATCTGGACATATAATGACCAGCAAGAAATCTGGAATATATAATACAGCAGGAAATCTTGAACATATAATGACAGTAAGAAATCTGGAATATCTTAATGACAGCAAGTAATCTGGAATATTATAACGAGAGCATTGAATTGGAATATAATACAGGCAGGAAATCTGGAATATATAATAACAGCATGAAATCTAGAATATATAATACAGCAGGAAATCTGGAAAAATATAATACAGCATTGGAAATTCTTGGAATATATTAATACAGCAGGAAAATCTGGAACTTTAATGACAGCAAGAAATCTGGAATATATAATGACAGCAAGAAATCTGGACAATATATAATACAGCAGGAAATCTGGAATATATAATGACAGCAAAGAATCTGGAATATTATTAATACAAGCAGGAAATCTGGACATTATAATGACAGCAAGAAATCTGGAATTTATAATGACAGCAAAGAAATATGGAATATATAAAATATCAGAAAAATCTGGAATATATAATACAGCAAGGAAATCTGGAATATATAATGACAGCAAGAAATACTGGAATATATAATACTAGGCAGGAAATCTGGAATTTTATAATGACAGCAAGAAATCTGGAATATATAATGACAGATAAGAAATATGGAATATCATAATATATATCAGTTTAAAATCTGGAAAATACTAATACAGCAGGAAATCTGGAATTATAATAATACAGCAGGAAATCTGGAACTTATAATGACAAGCAAGAAATCTTGAATATATAATACAGCAGGAACTCTGGAACATAAAATGACAGCAAGAAAACTGGAACATATAATGGACAGCAAGAAATCTGGAACATATAATGACATCGAAGAAATCTGGATATATAATACAGCAGGAAAATCTTGAAGGGCATATAATGACAGTAAGGAATTCTGGGATTTTAAATATATGACAGCAAGTAATCTGGAAATATATAACGAGAGCATTGAAATCTGGAATATATAATACAGCAGGAAATCTGGAATATATAATACAGCAGGAAATTCTAGAATATATAATACAGCGGGAAATCTGGAATATTATAATACAGCATTGCGAATCTGGAATTATATAATTACAGCAGGAAATCTCGAAACTTATATGACTGACAGCAAAAGAAAATCTTGGAATATATAATGACAGCAAGAAATATGGAATATAATATAATATCAGAAAAATCTGGAATAATATAATACAGCAGGAAATCTGGAATATATTAATACAGCAGGAAATCTGGAACTTATAATGACAAGCAAGAAATCTTGGATATATAATGACAGCAAGAACAAATCGTATGGAATATATAATACAGCAGGAAATTTGGAATTAAAATACATGCAGGAAATCTGGAATATGTAAATGACAGCATTTCAAAAAATTGGAATATATATATACAGCAGGAAATCTGGAATATATAATGACAGCAAGGAAATCTGGAATATACTAATGACAGCAAAAGCTAAATATGGAATATATAATATATCAGAAAATCTGGAATATATAATACAGCAGGAAATCTGGAATATATAATGACAGCAAGAAATTGGAATATATATAAAACAGCAGGAAATCTGGAATATATAATGACAGCAGGAAATCTGGAATATGTAATCACAGCAGGAAAGAATAACAGGAAATAAGAGATTTAGGATAACAAAGAGAAAGAGTACAGTGGATAGTCCTGACATCGTGGCATGGAATGGGAAATCAACAACATAATTTATATGCAGCACAGGGGACAGAAAGTGATGTTGAGAGACATGATCTCCCACGCCAGCATGCATTGGTCCTTGTAGAAAAAAGAAATGTTAGCTCACCTGTTACAAGCATACCTTTCGAAGATCAGGGCACAGAGTTTTATCACAATCAGATACAAGAACAAATGGGATCTGTTTGCAGGGTTTTCAAGGCACCACACAAGATAATGCATATTACTATATAGCTCAGCAATAAGAAAGAAACAAGTGTGTAATCTTTGGATTCGCACGGGTCACAACAGATTGGGACACGCCATCTACTCAATTATGTTAAAAGAAAGGAACTACCAGTGAGTGTTAGCATCTGTTTCAAAGATTGCTCTCAACATATGAGGGAATTTTAGAAAGCACATATGCCGTCACCAGTACTATTCCTGGGAAAAACTCCATGGAGATACAAATAGCCTCAAGCTTACTGTCTTTCTTTGACATTTATTCTAGCAGAACGCCGAGCTGAGAGTGTACGAAAGAAGAAGAAGAAGAGGAAAGAATAGAAGAAGAAGAAGAAAAAGAAAGTGTAGTATAGATTCGCCCTTTCATGAGGTAAATCTGCTAGTTAGTTTTTTTTGCGTTTGATGGGGGTATCTAGGCGCAGTCTGCGGGCTTTAGTCCTTACGTCATAGTGGATTTTTTTTACGTGCTCGGATGCGCAAGAGACTTCAGAATCTATCAAATTTTTAGTTGCTTATGTATAGTAAAAAAAATTGATTTTCATTTCGCAATAATTAGATCGGTTATCGCTTAAAACTTTGTAGTTGGCTTGTTTGACCACCAGGAATTTTGCGTTCTTTTGAATGAACATTATATATATTTAATAATAGTGGTTTTAGTAAAGTATAAATTAAGGGGCGGTTGCAGTAAGGGGGGTTTTACTGGTAGGAATATAAGTCTTTGTATAACTATAAAAACGGTATTGTTGTTCAGTCGGGTTTTACGTAATATTATGAACGGGTGTGGTTACTTAGTTAAAACTGATTCAATACCGTTTTATTAGTTTATAAACTTATATATATATAAAAGCATGAAGGGTATTAATTGTGATACCGTCTCTCAATTTGTATAACAAAATGTGTCTAAAATGTTGACTGATCAAAAATGTAAATATAATCAACTCAGGTTATGAAAAATGGCCATAATTTGTAGTATTGATTGTGAGAGATCTTGATCAATTAAAAACGGTTAGACAGGATCATCATCATCATCGCCATCATCATCTTTCCCCTTTTGCTTGTTATGAAACATAAAGACACCACTACAGCTTGGTCCTCTTGCAGGAAGCCTGCACTAAAGTATTCATGTGTTCCTGCAGTAGAAGTTTCTGTAATAATTTGTTTTACATGATGAGGTTGTTAGCCTCATGCACCATCTCATAGTAATATCTTCTAAGGACATGTCTGGAGAAGTAACCGTCATAGTCTTTGATGATCTTTTGAGAGATCACAGGAACTATACGGAGGATTTAAAAAGAACATAATAATGATTAAAATATTAGCAGGTTCTGCCAGCGAGTTATCAATCAATCAATCAATAAATGAATCAATCAATATCCTTTAGTTCCCCAAGCAGCATCGGCTTTCAACAAACACATGCCAAGTCTTCCTGTCACGTGACATAGGCCTTCAACAAACACATGCCAAGTCCTCTTGCCACGTGACATAGGCCTTCAACAACACACATTGGAGGGGGGAGAGTTGCCAAGTCTTCCTGTCACGTGACATAGGCTGTCAACAAACACATGCCAAGTCTTCCTGTCACGTGCCTTCAGCTCAAGTTCTGTCCACGTCTTTCTCATCCAGTTTTCTTGTGTGTGTGATTATTTTTACCTCTCCCTCTCTTTCTCTGGGTATCCCAAAACAAAGTCTGCTCTGTAATACTATCAACTGTTTCCTCAATATGTGTCCTATCCATCGCCAGCGCCTTCTTCTCATCGCCTACGGTATTGGCGCTTATCTGGTTATTGTCATCAATTCCACATTGGTGGCCTTGTCATAAAATTTAAATCCTTCTTTTCTACGCAAGCATTCATTTATGAAAGTCCGTAGCTTTTTGATTGTTGTTTTTGTTGATCTTCATGTCCCAGAGCCATAAAACAGGACTGAGCCGACATCCGAGCTGAAGACTCTTATTTTTTGTGCAGGACTTGATCTTTCTCGATCTCCATACGTTTCCCAATGCAATAAAAGCTCTTCCCGCCCTTTGTATTGTTATCTTGATATCATTGTCTATCTCTCCAGCTTGGTCCATATTGCTGCAAGACGTGTATGACCTTATTTATATCCAACAGCGGTGTTTCCTCAAGTTAGGCCTTGTTATCATTTCCTGAGTTTATTCTTATTATCATTTTTGTTTTTCTATGTATTTTCAGACCCACTTGTTGTGACTTCTCATCGACTATTTTCATTTTGTCTTGCATCTGATTACGGTTATGGAAGCAGAAGAGCCAGGTCATCTGCAAAACCTAGAATCATGATCTTGTCAAAATCCTGAAAAGGTAAATGACTACAAATCTTATTTTTGCGACTAAGGAGAGTTGGCATGGTGCCAGTTACTCCGTCCTCCAGAAACTACAAGCTAAAAGGAACAGCATAAAGGAGATGTTGGCACTGGCTAGCTCACACACTAAGATAAGCTGTATCATGACAAGGCCATATTGCTCTGGACTCCGTGGGTAAAAGATGCAGAAGAAAACCTAAACAAATGGAGAAGTAAGTGGAAGAAAGACGAAATAGATATAAACACAAAAATAAAAAGAACTTAACCAGATGGCACAGGACAGAAAATCTAAGCGTGAATTTGTTGACGGTCTATGCGTGAATTTGTTGACGGTCTATGCGTGAATTTGTTGACGGTCTATGCGTGAATTTGTTGACGGTCTATGCGTGAATTTGTTGACGGTCTAAGCGTGAATTTGTTGACGAACTGTGTGTGTTTTAGCAAACTGAAAGGTGATGATGATAACGGTCTGTGTGTGTTTTAGCAAACTGAAAGGTGATGATGATAACGGTCTGTGTGTGTTTTAGCAAACTGAAAGGTGATGATGATAACGGTCTGTGTGTGTTTTAGCAAACTGAAAGGTGATGATGATAACGGTCTGTGTGTGTTTTAGCAAACTGAAAGGTGATGATGATAACGGTCTGTGTGTGTTTTAGCAAACTGAAAGGTGATGATGATAACGCTCTATGTGTGTTTTAGCAAACTGAAAGGTGATGATGATAACGGTCTGTGTGTTGTTTTAGCAAACTGAAAGGTGATGATAATGATAACTGAAAGGTCTGTGTAACGGTCTGTGTTTTTTAGCAAACTGAAAGGTGATGATGATAACGGTCTGTGTGTGTTTTAGCAAACTGAAAGGTGATGATGATAACGGTCTGTGTGTGTTTTAGCAAACTGAAAGGTGATGATGATAACGGTCTGTGTGTGTTTTAGCAAACTGAAAGGTGATGATGATAACGGTCTGTGTGTGTTTTAGCAAACTGAAAGGTGATGATGATAACGGTCTGTGTGTGTTTTAGCAAACTGAAAGGTGATGATGATAAATCTGTCTTCTCGTTTGTTTCTTTTTTGTGTGTAAATTAAAGTACCACTAAGACACTAAAGCGTTCGACTGGCAGAGTGGTTACAGGGCTGGTCTTTCGTGGCTACAGTAGCGGGTTCGAAACACGGTGCAGCCACAGTGCAGTATCACGTGTAAAATTCAGTGACTTGATAACGTAGCTATTTGTTTTTGAAAGACTAATTGGATCGCTGCGAGAAGAAAATGAGATTATGGCCCCTGCTGTGTGAGTTTGGCACAACCCTTGTTGTAGAGGTAATAACCAGAAGGCATAACGTTTTGATATTAGGAGCAGACGAATGGGTCGGAACACTAAAAGAATGAGTCAACAAG
The DNA here is from genome assembly GCA_024509875.1 of Oreohelix idahoensis. Taxonomy (NCBI): domain Eukaryota; kingdom Metazoa; phylum Mollusca; class Gastropoda; order Stylommatophora; family Oreohelicidae; genus Oreohelix; species Oreohelix idahoensis. Next base: position 42,227 of record JAMPIV010016941.1, read on the forward strand.
AGTCAAGTCGGCAGAGGCAAGATGACTTGAGTATGATTTTGTAGTTGAATTGTATGACGTCACGCTAACATTGCACACGTTAAATTCTGGAATTTTCTGATTGGTAGAGAGTAAAGGTAAAAATAGTTTGATAGCAGATACTGCAGTAGGGGAGTGAAGTGACTTCACTATAGTAGGTCCAGTTTCGAGAGATGGAGGTGACCAGTTCCCTTCTTCGCTGCCTTTTCCTTCCCTACCTCAAACGCAGATCAGGTGCAGATTTACAGCTGGATAGACTGGTGTGTGACGATATCGTGATTGGAACCCGGAACCTTTGCCGTGAGTTGTTGTTTAACTAGAGCTGCTGAGCTTCTCACTCTGTAGCAGCCAATACCAAGTTGAAGACTCCTTGGTGCTATCTACACTGTAGATCTAGGCTTTTCTGCCACGCTGAAACGCGTTGAGTTGAAGCCATGAGATCCTGTTTCTCCAGCTTGGCTGGTATTTAAAGGATCATCACATTTGGTTCCAAGCTAGGAAGAAGACGTGCGTGGCATACTGTGCATTCCCCGCCATCCAAGGGGACTCTCCAAATATGCAGAGCTAAAATACTGTGCTCTGTTTCTGGGCTCTCCCCCAAGGAATTGTCACGTCCCACGCAGAGCTACTTCTCAGCTTCCTTTACCCATCATGGGCCCATAGTGAGATGCAGCCAACCAGGTAAACATCAGAGTTACGTCTGGGGCTGAAGGGACTCCTCTAAGCTTAGTGTGCAATGCTGGGTTCTCAACAAGTTTCACTACAGAAGAAATCCCTGGAAGTGTGTGGATGATTTCATGAGTCAGTGAGGGTGTAATTAGCCTCACAGACAGGTTCACTTCCACCTTTGAATAATGTAGCATTGTGCTTAGATTATGCGTGATATTTGTTATTGAACTTGAAAATGAAACCCATTAACAGGTGGTTTTCTTCTATGTTATATAACCAGCCTGGCAGTATTAAAGCGATCCGTAGGTTTTTCTACACAGTTAAATAGACTGATAGGTCTATAGTCTTTTGGATCTGTCAGATTTGTCATTTTCATTAATTTCTGTAAAACTTATCATTAGTTTTTGTCTCAGTCCAGTGAGGGATTGTTGTTGTACAGTATATCGCAAACGATATATAATTTTATGCAATAATTTCTTTCATATATGGTTCTTCATTCACGGTTCAAGTACATTATCGAGTTAGTGAGTGAAGTAAAAGTCTTGGTAGAGATGAGAAATACCTGGCCACATTAATAACAACGAATGGAAGATGCATTTAAGAAGTAAAGAGCAGAATAGTACAGGCAAAAACAAACAGCATTCTATACAATAAAGAGTATTTTATGCAACAGTTCGTTGTCAATGGAAGTAAAAAGGAGAGTTCTTCAGTATTATATAGAATCAATCCTGACGTATGGGAGTGAGTCGTGGACAATTAGTAAACAAATAGGAAAGACATTAGAGGCCACAGAGATGTGGTTTTACAGAAGAATGTTAAAAAATACCATGGACAGCCAAAAAGAGTAATGAGGATGTCCTGAAAGAGGCCAACGCACAAAGGAAACTTATTTCACAAGTTAGACAGAAGCAATCCACTTTTTTGGGGCATGTTATGAGAAGAAGAAAGCTGGAATATATCGTAACAACAGGTAAGACTTGAAGGAAAAAGAGATAGGGGATGACAAAGAAAGCAAATACTGGACAGTTTGACATCGTGGCATGGAATGAGGTCAACAACAAAATTGATAAATTGTAATGGAGACATGACAACGTGGAGACGCATGATCTCCTACGCCAAAAGGCATGGTACTTGAAGAATAAGAAGAAGAAATGAGAAATACTACCAGACGTTTCCACGACCGAATGATAAAGATTAAGGTATATCTTCTACATAATGGATCAGTGTCCTTTCATAAGGGACACGTGTTATTTACTTGTCAAAGCGCGTGGCAAGAATTGCTCCGTAGTTACACTTTTACAGACCTGTTATTTCGCTTGTTGTTATCAATCACAGTGACCCACAAACAAACGTGAAGACATCATTTTGAAGTCTATTAGTTTTCAGCCTCCGCGAGTCTGCATCTTAAGAGGGCCCTTAAGGATTCTCAGTAATTTGTTTTTACTTTCGTATATAGTATTATACGGTGTCTTCCGAGGCGTTTCTGCGTTATATCTCTTCTTCCCCCCCCCCCCCCCCACCCCCCCGTCCACATCACCGTTTAATGGCACAGTTTCTGAATAATCTTAGGTTATATTGAAAGAGTTAATTTGAACAAAGCGAGGCACTATTACTTGGTGTCAAGGGCTTAAGAAAAAGATTGGAGATCATCTTTTGATTTTACGTTAAAATCTTACTCAACGGTATGAATACTTACGAGCATTACAAGAGATTGTCCCAGATTGAGTTCAAGTACCATGGGGGGAGGGGGGGGGGGATTTTCTACATCCATCATTTGCTGATAATAGATGCGATCGAGTACAAAACGTGTGGTAAAGTTCGGGTTTTAAAAAAATGCGAAGAAAATGTCTGACGATTATTATTTCTTTTCTGTTGAGCTGGTAATATGTACTGTTTTTGTGGCGGCCTATACGATTAATTTGTCAATTATTTGGGTGTCCGCTTTTGGTGATGTGACCGTGTAACCACAAAAGGCAGTGTCGCTGCCCGGTGGTGATAGTGGACCCAGGTTTCTTATACTTTGCTGTGAACCATCTTCTACTGTCTCTCATCTCCGACCAGTCTCACACTCTCCTAAATACGTAGGTAGTGAGTGTCTGCAACACAGTACATTTTCACGTTTTATTTTAGCGAACGTACAAGTATATAGAGGACCTGCACGACAGGTATCACAGGGAGCATCCTCCTCTTTGTTCTCTTACACACAAGTGTTGACAATTCTCAAAACATTGTCTCTAGTCTGTTTGGACTGGTCGTGACTTCCTTCAGTCTTATCTCATCTTTGTTGAATTCTGCGACAATGTGTTAAGTGTCTTAAACTGTCTCCTAAATATTTTTAAACTGCCTGCTGGGATATCTAAGAATGGTAAACTACTAGGGATGATCGTTTCTCCAAAACTACGAAAAAGCTATCGATTCTTGATTTCTCTATGATTTCTTCTAACTCCGTGGTTCATTATACTCACGTATCTCAATATGGCGTTCAACATTCTCATTCTACAACAAAGTTCTGCACATTTTCCAATTTTGTCGAAATAATGTCATTCAACAATTTCGTGCCGTATTTATGTATCTCCTTAAATATCGTGTCTCGAGAGGTGCTCTAACCTTGGATGCTAACTTTAACCTTTAACCTTACGATGTAATTGGATTCTCAGATCGACGTATCAAATGCTCTTCGTTGTTGTCATTGATAATCGTCATTAATTTAAAAAAAAATTAATTGTAACTCGTTATCGTTGCTAGTTATATGTTTACTATAGACACATGGCCTCGTGGTTTAAACCAGAGTGAACTGCTTGAACACGTGACGCAGCTTCATGAAAAGAGAGAGAGAGAGCTGTTTCTCTCACCTCCTTATATACAGGTCTTCTTGTGACCCACGTCATATCCGTTTTCTAACTGCTTGCTTAAACGGCAACGCTTCTACACGCAATGATTCTATTGGAATAACTCATGTCTCTCGTACGTACTCTATTACGATTGCACCATTCTAACTGTGACAGTGAATCAATTGGTATTTTCACATGTCAGTAGAAACAAACACAGAGGTAAAGCATTGACATGTGAACAGTACATAATATACAGATTACTAATAGACGCATTCACTTCTATAACTTTTCTCTTCCATCTATTATTATAAATTTATTTTTCATATGTTAACGTTTGTAAATTTGTTTGAGGTAATTTTTGCCTGTTTGTCTATCTTTTAATTCCGAGGGATACTGCAATGACATGACACCCAGTATTGAGTTACCTACACAATTTGTGGAGTATTGCCTTTGGAACATCAAGGTCTGTGTTTCTTTACTCTGAGCAGTAATTGCTTATGGTGGATCTATGTAAAACATTACTTGCTTGCAATGCAATCATCTGACATCGGGACCTGCAGCAATTTTCAGTGCGTCTGTCAATGCCTTGACTTGACGTGAAAATGGACCTATTGCTACTTGAGCCACTTCAGATTTGGCGAAAAAAAGCTCTTACAACAAGCAGAAGAGAAACATATCACGACGAAAGAAACACCAGGAAAAAAAGTAGCTGGGGGTTATTACCTCAGGGGCGCTTTTCCATCATCAGTTATGACTGCAGAGAGCTACTACTACTAATACTCTTCCTCCTCCTACTACCACTACCACTACTACTACCACTACTACCACCACCACTACTACTACTACTACTTGCATGTTGTTTTTCGGTGTACAGTGTTGTTTAGCAGTAGAAGGATTAATTCAGCTCCAGTTTCAGCTGCAGTAGTTGTTGATAAATCTGTTTATGCCTGGTCACAGCAACTACTTGAGTAGTCTTCATACATACAAACATACATACATACAAACATACATACATACAAACATACATACGTACAAACATACATACATACAAACATACATACAAACATACATACGTACAAACATACATACAAACATACATACGTACAAACATACATACAAACATACATACATACAAACATACATACGTACAAACATACATACATACAAACATATACATACATACAAACATATACATACATACAAACATACATACAAACATAATACAAACATACATACATACGTACAAACATACATACGTACAAACATACATACATACAAACATACATACGTACAAACATACATACATACAAACATACATACATACATACATACATACATACATACATACATACATACATACATACAAACATACAAACAAACAAACATACATACATACAAACAAATATACAAACATACATATAAACATACATACATACATACATACAAACAAACATACATACATACAAACAAACATACATACATACATACAAACATACATACATACATACATATCAGAATCTTTATTCTCCATAAAATACATTAATATGTACAGACATGATATAATAGATACAACATGGCATATAGGAGAATCATTAGAATTTACATAAAGTGTTGAAGACGTCTCAAGTAGTTATATGTGGGTGTTTTTACATCGAACCTTTGTGTTACACATATATAAAATTTTTTAAGCTTTCTAAAAGACATTGGCATATAATGATATGATATAACCTGCCAAAAAAATGAGAATTATTGAAATTTACAAAATGTGTGTGGAATACCATTCAAGTTGAGCAATATGGTTGTTTTTACATGGGGGTTTTATCAGAATTTCTGTTTGCCATAAAAAAGCGTTGACAGCTAGTAGAGTGAGATATTAAATATAGCATCAAATACAATAGTCGTTTGGTATAGTAGACAGAGCACAATTGAGATTAGACGGTGGGGAAAACATTTCAGCAATTTAATATGGGTGTTTTTTACATCGAAGTTTCCATATTCTGTAAGAACCTATAATTGCACTGATACTGACATATTTACATAAAACCTTTGCTTCAAATTTCCGCAACCCTAGCGACATTAATCCACTCACACACTTTGCATGCACATGACCCAAACTACCAATTATCAGTACGATTACATGCGTACGATAGCCTAGTTCGTTAATTTCTGCAGCCAATGGATAGTACTTATCAAATTTATGTTGGTAACATTTATCTAAATGGGCGTCATATGGTATTGCTGCCTCTACTATAAAAGCTGTTTTGTTCTGTCGATTGATTATCGTTAAATCAGGTTTTACGGCATGTGTCTTAAATGAGGTGTTACTGCTGCCGAAAAGTGATGGTTTAACTATTATCTCTTTATTTATTGTTATGTAACTCTTATTATTGTATGAGGATTTCAGTTTCTCATAAATAATGTCTACAGCTCTATTGTGCCTTTGTTGGTATAATGTTTGGAATTTGGTACATCCATTCAATAAATGTGACACTGTTTCGTACATACATACATACATACATACATACATACATACATACATACATACATACATACATACATACATACATACATACATACATACATACATACATACATACAAACATGTTTTGTCGGAGCCTACAAAGCTCATCATTATCATCGTTTTCTTTGTCGCTCCTGATGGAGCATGAAGGCGACACTGCAGCTTGTCCCCCCTTACAGGAAGCTGCACCAAGAATTTACGGGCTTTAGCAGCAGTGGTTTCTTTAGCAATTTGTTTGACATGATGATGTTTCCAACTTCATGCACATCCTAATATTAACTCTTTGACTCCGCAATTATTTTCCCCCAAATGCCGTAATTTTAATTCGTGATAGACTAAAAACAACGCTCCCAGAGTTGTTTTGGCACGGGTGCCAAATCTGACCAACGCTCTGAGCGTTGTTCCGGAGTCAAAGAGTTAATCGCCTTGGACGAAAGGCTCGAGAGTGCAGTACTCTTATTCTCTGTTTGCCTCAATAGAGATCTCCAGGAATTACACGAGATAGTCTACAAAGTTGTTGTCCTTGAATCTTCCTCTTCCCCTGCAATTTGTTATGTGGTATATTTTTAAAAACTGTGACACTTTTTAGAAAAGGTAAAGGTAGTCATGTAGTCGATACTGCCGTTGGGGAATGAAGGGTTAGAGGTTTCACTCATTTAAGGTCTCAGTTTTAAGAGGTGGGATGGCAAGTTCCCTTACTCGCTGTATTTGTCTTCCCTAACTCAGAACAGAGTCAACTACCAATTATTACAGCTGGGTAGACTGGAGAGTGACGTATCCCAGTTTCGAACCTAGTCATTTTGCCTGAAGACACAAGCGCTATAACCACTCTGCTACTCAAACGCTCAGAGTGGTTGGTTACCCTTCTGAATTGTTGAGCTTACTGCTGCTCTTCTGTCCACCGTTGATTGTGTGGCCGTACAGCGGATGATGTTAATGTTGATGGTACTTGTCGTATAGTGGGACTCGTCTCACTGTGCCGCAGTAGGCAGCTAGGTGTTGATGATGCTATGTTAAAACAAATCTTGACGACATAACATCACACGACAGACAGATGATGGGATGTAGAACATATGGCGAAAAGTACTGCACTCAAACAGCGGTGAACAACAAAGATGATGTTTATTTACAGCTAGTCATAAAATCTGCTGAAAATCATAATTCATGCCCAACCTTTCCTCTGAGGCGGTTCATCTCCCATAATAACAATGTTCATAGGCAACTTTTGAAATAAACCTTCTCTCGCTCCATCATTTTTAAAAAATATAGTCTGACCCTGTCTCTAGGATTTCTAGCTCATTTACTGTTCTGTTCTTCTGGTTTCCTAACCCTTGATAAGGCCCGTAGAACTGGTGAACTAATCGATGTATCTTTGATATAAGACTGGTCTAACCACCTGGGCTGTTTATTTGTATCAATAGTCACTTGTTCCACGCTGCCACTAGCTACTGTCTATTGTCTCTACATCTAACACAACATACCTGTTCGTCTTGTAGTCTTGACAAATTGTTAACACAATCTTGAACTGGCGACATTGTCTTTCTTGTCTTTATCTATCATCTATTAAAGGTGGCGTTTGAGCGTCTTGTTGGTTTGGCAAAATAATTTGATACAATACTGTGACCACAGCAACCAACCACCTTCAGTGGGTTGTTCTCCAGAATCAACCATCAAACATCACTCGTCACTACACAACTTTAATACATAGCAAACTTGTATCCTACACTAAGCGCGTTCCAAAATAAGATTCCTTAATCTTATTCCCGATTTTACATTTCCCCGTTCTCTGCTAAAGTGTGTTCATCCTCGCAACACTTTCTCGTGCGTGTTTATTTTTGATCGCTCAACAAAACCATTCAAGGGACGTAATTTAAAGTCATCTCCATTTGCTGATTAAACTCAAAACCCATACAATCTTCTTTAATCTTATTACTAAAACATTACAATGCAAATCAGTCACACCATAATTTAGAACTCACATGAAATACCAAACCAAAACACCAAGCTACATCTCCCAAAAGGGGACCTACGGAGTTACCTCCCTTCCCTCAAAACACTCTTCTGCTCATTTCACTTCCCCTTAACAAAGACATATAGTCTATTTACAACTCTATTGAACTTTCTTAAACCATTTTTTCGCACTCTCTTTCACTCTTAAAGTCCCAAGCTAAAAAACATGAAAACAATTGTAAATATGTAATCTTCAATGAAAGTCTGTTCTAAGCATTCGCACGCCCTTGCTGCATTGGTATCTGATGCACTTTGTTTTACTTGATGATGTTATCAGCCCAGTGCACAACGTCATACTAGTCACTGTTGAGGCTGCTTCATGGTGCGATTTTTATCAGGGCAACTTATTATTAGTGCCAGGGTTTTGTCACAACATGTCGTACCTCAACTGAACGCAAGAAATACATGAAAGCGGTCGCTGTGAGATGAGTATCTAGGTATGATGTAGACAGATTGGTATGTGACGTCATAGCGTCAAGATGTGTGCCTAAAATGGCTTGTGTATCAGCCAGTATGTGGGATTGTGTATTCAATAAATATTTCTGAGGATAAAAGGGTAAGCTATATGCTTAAATGAAAGGCATGAGAAAATGCCAGGATTATAATTAAATTCGATACGGGACTATAACTCCCAAGACAAAGAAGGATGTTAAACTAAAATTATATGAACAAATATAATTGAACAGTTGTTATTCCGGGAGGTATCATTCCCCGAAGATATAGGAATAAAATTAGTAGAATTGTTATACCGGGAAGCGACATACCCCGAAGCTTATGGATTGATGTGGATTTGATTTGTGGATACTTGAGATACTGGGACGCGTAAATTCCCCCAATGTTGATGGAAAAATTATAATGAACTGCATTGATGACGGGACGCCAAATACCCTGCTGAAATAGTGATTAATAAATGAGATTATCAAGATATGTGGAATGGAGAAGTCGAGTGACATGTTTAGAAAGTCGAATCAGATTTAAGCAAGACTGTAAAACAGAGAGGGAGCATACATGCCATGTTCGTAATTGTGACCTTGTTAGTGTGTACTTACTCGTTATTTAACTGTTGCCAAATCGTCCAAGCCCAGTAGTTTATTTAATCTCTCAAGGTTAATTTATACCGTTATTAACTTTATGCAGTACTTGAGATGTTGATGTGGAAAGGTGTATACAAGACGTTAGAAGAAGTTAACACCTTTAAATATCTCGGGTCCACTATATGTAGTGATGGAAGATCAAGTAAAGACATCAAGACAAGACTTGAGATGGCCTCAGCTGCCATGACAAGACTGAATGTGATCTGGAAAAGTAACATCAGTTTTCCTGTGAAGATCAAATTATACAAATCACTTGTATTATCTGGGATGCGGGGGGTGAACCAGGGTTGGGGCACTGTGCGAGGGATGGCCGCCGACCGTACAAAGTGGAATCGGTTTGTTGTTGCCCTGCAGGACGCCACTAGGCGTGATGGCCACTGACTGCTTTGACGGTCGGTGGTTAAGGATCGAAGAAGAAGAAGACTTGTATTATCTATTCTCTTATATGGGTGTGATAGCTGGACACTTACTGCAGATACGGAGCGAAGGATTCAGGCTTTCGAGCATAAATGTTATAGAAGAATTTTGCGCATTTGCTATAAAGAGCACAAAACAAATGTCTATGTTAGAGAGAAGATAAACACCTATGCAGGCCACCAAGAACCACTTTTGTCAGTAGTGAAACGTCGAAAGCTTGCCTGGTTTGGGCATGTAACTCGTCATGACTCCCTTTCGAAAACGATCCTGCAGGGAACAGTCGAAGGTAAACGGAGAAGAGGAAGGCAAAGAAAATCCTGGGCTGATAACATCAAAGAATGGGCAGGACACGGTTTTTCCACACTTGTACGCATTGCTGAGGACAGACAGCAGTGGAGGACCCTGTCTGCTGATGCTTCCACCATGGCACCCCTACGACCCATGACGGGTTACGGGTTGAGATGAGATGATGATACAAGACGGGTGGTTGCCAGAATATTCAACAATATAAACCAAAGCAAGATGAATGAATTCTCACTTCTTCAATAACACAAATAGACCCTAGACAACAAAAGAATTCGGGCAATTTCTTAATCCCTTAACAGAGGAGAAATAACTGGGGGCTGTCGTCCGATAACTGAAATAACTGGAAGCCCGTCCGATAACTGGCAGGTTGGTCTACTTGGGACATCAAGAAACGAATTTTTCTTCATATTATGAATCTGAAATCAACTGAAGCTGAACTACTGCACGGAACCTGTACACAGGACTTTGGATATTTTAAAAACTACGATCATAAGTCGTCAAAAAAAAAGACTTTACATTAACTGTAATTTTACGATGGAGGATGACATGTAACGGCTGCTCCTTGTAGAGGCATCAAAGATCGTTGACCTGACCTTGAGGACTGTCAAGAGTCAACACTTCAACATCAATTTGATTCGGTTTGGACTAGGATTCTTTACATTCAATATTTTAATACTGGCAAATCACGCAACTTTTGATGTTGAACGATAAAGGACAATCTGGCAAATTTTACTCGATGACGTCATCAAAGCCGGAAAACTTTCAAACGACCGTTTGCTGAAATTGGAGTCAAGACATGGTTTCATCCATTTATATTTCCTGAAGTCGAAGTGTGGCACAAACACACTGATTGCTTATCTGCAGAAGTTCTGAGTTCAACAAGAAAGATAAGTAGAGTTATGATTTGTCTAATGCGTGACAGTATTTGACCATTTCAGAAACTTTGCCAGTCAACATCTAGACCTACATGTTTTATTCATCTGCATGTTTATCTTGTATAAATTAAATGCTCGCTATTTGTAAATTTTCTTCGGAAATTTTGCAAATGACGATGTCCTATTAGGTTATTGTTGGTTGTCCAGTCAAAGAAAATAACAGTGGAATTTTAGTCTTTGACTGCATAACAGACATCAGTATTTGTAAAGATTGTTTCGTCCAGTCTACGTTATATATTTTTTCATTCACTAATTTACATATTGGGTCATTGTTTGCACAGCTGTTTTTCTATCACTCTTGTCTCAGTGTGAAATTTGACGATTTGCTGTTATTGTGCGTTCTCCTGTCTTGTTTATTTTACAAGTAATTATTCTAAGTTGTTGTTGCTTGCCAACATGTATTTGTTTCTTTTATTCCAGTTATATTTGTCGAGTAATGTGCTGTAATTCGACATACCACTTTATGATCATCATCATTGACTTGTTCCATTCTTTTTCACTGTGCTCGTCTCTCATTCTTGGTATGTTCCTTCATAAGATATATTCAGTCAATGCTACAAGTTATTGTACGTAATTAATTGAGAAATATGTCTGCCATTGAGTATTTTCTCAGGCAAGGAAAGGAGACTGGATTACAAGGGCCAGTTCTTCAAGAATTTATTATGGAAAATTTAGAGGAGGTAGAGATGGAAGGAGGTGATGAGTTCTCAATGGAAGGAGAATGGTATTGGAAGGAAAAGAAGTTGTTGGGAATTATTGATGATAGGGAGAGATTAATTGACGAGTTAAATGAAGAGGTGAGAGCTTTAAAGTTGCAATCAGATATGGATAGATCTGACTTGAGATCATTAAAGGTGGATTTTACAAATTGTAAGGAGTCATTGGAGACTGCCTGGAAGAAGAATAGAGATTTGGACTCTGAGGTGCAGGAACTGCAGAATAAGGTTGCAGCCTGTCAGAGAAAATCTACCACAAATGATGATGAGTTATCTAATAAGATAGTTTCTATTAAAGAGAATTTTTATAAAGCAAAGGAGGCTTTGGAAGCCCAAATTCAAGCGCAAGTGGCTCAAATTAAGGGTCTTGACGTTCAAGTTGCCCGATTACAGCCACATATGCAAGAGGTTATTAAAAAGAGGTTAAAGAAGGTGGCGAGAAATACGAGAGCCATGTGGGAGATGAAGTGGGAGAGTAAAGTGGCAGCATTTGATATTGAGAATCAAAAACTAAAAGTCGTTCAAGGCCAACAAAAAAGTTTGACTCATGATAAGTTGGCTAAATGTGAAGCAGTACTTGATCAGGAGAGTAGTAATAGTGTCAGATTAATGGAGGTAAATAAAAGGCAGAGTGAAGAAATTGCACAAAAAAAATGTAGAAATTGCAAAGGCTAGAAAGAGAGTTGATTTTTTACTTGATGTTGCGGTAAACAACGAGGTATGCTCAAACACTAGTTATATGAAAACTAAGGTACAAAATGTCAGGGCCACTAGGGATGATTGGAGCAAGTCGTCGCATCCTGAAAGAGTGAAAAGATCTTGTCGAGGCAGGTACAATTTCCCTCGACATCACTCTGATACCAGTGATTCTGGTCACATTAATGCTGCCTCTTCTGAGAGTAAGTCTTGGCGGCATGCCAGCAGCAGTGAAAACGGTATGAAAAATGATTTAACAGATCTTACTATGCCCACAAGGAAAAATGTATCCCTGAAACAACAGAATTAGGTTGCATCTGGGCCTGAGAGGCCTAACATCATTGTTGAAAATATTACACACGAGCAGAACCTGAGTCGTAAAAGGGGGAGTCTAACGTGACTGACGTTGTCCATATTGGTTCTATTTATTTTGATGACGACCGCTATACCCAGCTTTGTTCTCAAAAGACGGTTAATGCTGATGTTGGTACTGTTCATCATCCTTTGTGTACACATCATGCTCACAGTTTATCTACTCTTAAGAGTATTGATCAGATTGTAAAAGATGACACTAAAGGTACTGATAAGGATCACGGTGTTACACTTATTATTGATGATAAGGTTAATAAATATGGTAAACACGTACCTGGTCATAATACCAGTGCATCGGTAGTAAAATGCTTAAAACCTATGTGCATAAATGGAAATTGTTGTCATACTCATTCCAGTCAGTATGATCCACCCTACAATAAAGATATGAAATACAAGAGAAATGTCCATGGGTCTCGTGTGACCAGAGGTGCTTATTCACGCACCTTGCTAGTGCGAAATCTGCCACCAGATACTACATGGCAGGCACTAGGTGAATTTTTTCAATTCACTGCGGACGTAAAATATGTACGTCTTTTTCCTATCAACGATGTCAATCTTAGTTAAGCACTAGTTTATTTTTATTCAAATAAGGATGCACGTACGGTTGTCCATCATGACAACGGTGCTTATTTTCAAGACAAATGCCTTGATGTACAGTTGATACATCATTCTGCACATCACAGATTGTAATGCTGTTATGCATATGGATGATAATACTTTATTGGAGAATGATAGTGCTTATGGTAAATGCATGTAAAACAGTGCTGGTTATTCTAACTGTAATTTTCTACTTCAGCTGATGGGTATTTTATGTACATCCAATTCTATTCTTGAGGACACTACAACTGCCATTGCAAGTGTTCGAGGTTCATTGGTGGACCCTACGGATTACACTGGAGATCATATCCAATGTGTTACATGTGGGGGTACAGTGGACAGTTATTCCACTGCAGCAGTATGCTTAGATACCCGTATGGTATATTCATGTTTATAGTATAACTGTTTTTAATACCAGAAAAAGGGATGATGTTAATCTATATCCCGAAACTATCTGATTATACTAAAGATAATATTTTGAGGTGGTAAAAAAACGACATGTTAATAGTCAAGGTAACACTATTTTGGGTAATGATGATTGTGATGGTAGAAAATGTCTCCTTCCCATTAGTAAGGAATCCTGTGATGATTTCCATGACTGTGAAGAGTCATCAGATGTATATTTTGACTCCATTGAGTCACGAATTGATGATACGATGGAACCAACTACATCCATGGAGAAAAAAAAATTATGGGATGCCCAGTATAGCTTATGACAATGCTACTCATGGGAGACCATCTGCATCTATCATTGATGCTATGGTACCTGACAGTGTTAATGTCGATGGTGGTCTCAAGTCAAGAGTATTCTTTGGGGTGTACTCTTTAGTCAAAACTATATTATTGGTTGTTTGTTTGTTTGTTTGTTTGTTTGTTTTTTCCATGGTTAATTTAATATTTGATTGGTCCCAGCGGGTTTAAAAAAAAATCCTACCGAGACAAATATTCTTTCCCTCAACAGGTTTCTTATGCAGGGGTTTCCTCTCATAACAGGTCTAACTGTAATGAGGTTGGATCGTAAGGCTGATGATAGTTATGTTCTTATGGGAAAATACCCACCACATGATGATTTAATTAAGAAGGTACACTTTAATGACCAACGGGGTCAGAAAAGGATTCAAGATGATAGACAAACTCATAACAATCATGATCATTTTGGTGGTGTTACAACTGCTGACTTGAAAAATGGGACATGTCAGATTGGCAAGCATCGGGTTATACCCGATGATAATAAGCTACGACATGTGAAATGTACTCATTTGGGAGTTGTTGATAAGCAAAATCATTCGAATGATCATACGTATAAACATGATTCCTCCACCACTGTGGTGAAGTGGGATGTTATAAATATTGATAGGGGACTTAGTGTACTGACTGAGATCAGCTGTGAAGGTATATATATATCTAATAAGAGTAGTGTATTATATATAACCTTACTTGCTGCCACATATGTATACCTCAGTCAGAATTATTCTGGAATAGTGTGATGACTGCACAACGGGCTGATCACCCGTTTGCCAGTCACTTCGATTACGGAAACAACAGCAAATGGGTTGATTTGCCGTTGCCCTAAAGACGCCACTAGACGTGATGGGAAACAATGGCAAAGAAAACCTATCTGCTGTTGCCCTAAGATGCCACTAGGCGTAATGGCCACTGACTGCTTTGACGGTCTGTGGCTAAGGACAGAAGAAGAAGAAGAAGAAGTGTGATGACTACGTTATATGTCTAGGGTATGTGTATGATGAAGTGTAAGTCAAAACAACAACAGACAGATAAACAATTTAATTTATTCCACTACACTTGACAACACTGTGACACTCACATACATAAAACACTCTACAAGGATATCTTAAAGGAGTCACTGATAACTTTTCAAATAACAATATGTATTCATTGATGTCATGAATGTATATGTGTCCTGATTCAAATACAAAGGGAACCAGGAATCACAATCAATTTTAATTACAAGTTATATGTACAGAATTTATTAATATGATTCTTGTAGTGACATATATTATTACTGGTATCCTATGTGTGTCAGTTGTGTAGTGTTAATATGAGGTAATACTGGTTTTGTTTTGTTCAAGCTCTGTTGGTATTTGTCATCATGACTTCAATAGTTTGTCTTTATTGGAACTAGTATTGGAGATGTTCTCAGTTCCTGATATTAAAACAATTTAATTCCCCTCTTAATGTTATTTTTACAATGTCATTTTAAGATGGGGTTACATAATGTTGAGCTCAGCTGGCCACATCAGCTTATCTTGCGTGATGGCGGCAGGAAAAGACTCCTCTGCTCGATTTCTCCCCTGTGCTCTGGAGACACCTCACTGATAGCTAAATGGACCAAGGAGTATGCTGTCCGACTCTGGATTCAGCAAAGCTCTCACCAGGTGCTGCTCAATAACGTCAAGACCACGGTCCCTGTAAACAAGAAGGATGTACCTTCTACTTCATAACTAATTTATACTCTCTTTTTACACTGAGCACAATACATCACAAACATTGAGTTCAGAGCGTTAGGCCAACTGTCAGCTTCATCTGAAACACTTTATACCAGTATTTCCCTCCCTAATGGTTACCACGCCTCTGCAATTCCAGCATTATTTCTGTCTAATCAATAATCTAGGTGTCAGTGTACTGTTTGGCCATTCCATGCCGTTTTACTTTCCTCCGACACCTTCTGTTCAGGTTGGAGCATTATAGGCTTTACATCATGTTTGCTACTGAACTACACATATATACAGGCATAAATTAACAATTCACATTCAATTTTCATTAAAAGATACTGAATGTTTCAAGCTTACCACAATTTATGGAAATAAACACAGATACGTTGACTAGCAATGAATTCTGGCACAAATACTGGCACAAATTCCCATCTGCTTATGTTCCAGGCTTTTATTTAGCAAAAATATGAGCTGGATTCAACGCACTGTTGCTTTATCAAGCTTATTTGAACTAGTGGTCTCGAACTAACGCTCCTAAGTGATTATATCAGCGAGTCTGGCCAATGGAGCCACGTTTCGACAAGTGTTTGAAAAAATGTTACCTTCCTACGTCTCCCCTAACAACCAAGGATAGCATTTATAGTCCGACTAATCGTGTGTAGCCTTACATATCATTCCAGCCAATCAGTTCAAATGTAACTTGTGGCCCATTTCCCGTACAATGGTGGTTTAAAAAAATCTACCACTGAGCGATTCTGATTTTGGGTGTTGTCTGACAGCACCGTCATTTTATTTTGGCTATAACTTGTTAATTCCTAGACTATTTGCATAACACTTAACATATTCTTTGTCATCAAGCCCTAAGGAACCCAAATATACAAATTTAAAAGAGCTAAGTGGCTGCGTTCAAAATATGCAATTTCTTCTACCTCCTGTTTCGAAGATGTGCTGTCTGGGTACTGTAATGTTTTCAAACGTAAACCCATCTAATGTTATCGTTTCTAATAAGCGTTTTTCCGGATTTTAAAACCTAACTCTGGGAAGGTTAGTGTTTTTATCACTGTCCGTCCGAAAAAAAGTTAGTGCATGTGGCCTTACACGCGTGATAGTAGTAATTGTGTATCGCGCGACGCTTGTTTAGTGTTGCACGTGTTCGGTTTTCTGCCTCTCCCTTCTCTCTATCCTTTAGTCCATCTGTTCGTTCGTTTTGGTAACGTAATATAATTAATGTTAGGATTAATTTAGGTCATTACGCAGTGTGCCTCTCAATGTTTTTCTTAGAACTGCAATACCCGTTTTAATGTGTTGTGGAAACGCTTGTATTTATGCAGTGGCTTATATTTAACGTGGAAACGTTACAATTTGCAGACGAAGCATAAAACAAAGGGGGATTTCGAGTACATTCTTTGTGACAGCACTGTTCTTTTACCATTTCTCTTTTCTTTATTATATGTATTTATTAGGCTTTATATTTACCTGATAATTTATATATGTGGAGTAGAATATTTCACGACACCTCCCCTCTTAAAACAGACATTATATGTCAGTCCTTTATTCTATATACACATAGAGAAATGTAAGTCAACTTGACTTTACTCTGCTGTGGTGCTATCATGGTTTTATGTAGTTGGGTCCATTCAGAGTAGGCACTGCTCATGAAATCTGCCTCGGACTTCTACAACCAATAATATATTTCGGTTATGTTACTGAACAGCCGCAAGTGTGAGTGCTTGTCTTAATGCTGCTTCGCAACCCGTATTCACCATTTCTCTTCTCTGAGTCTGCGCAATGACATGTCCAGAGAACATTATATTTCCCTCAAAATGTACGTTATGAGGAGATAACATATACCTGGTGATAGCAGAGTTTTCGTAGTGGATCCCATAATCTTCTTATTATCCTGTATGAAACATTCGGAATATCCTCAATCAAAGAGGCAACTCAGGGATTCATTACGTTCCTCCGAAATGTTTACATCCAACAATTTTCTCATTATTCTAGAGAAGACACTAGGCGCATTCTTCAATCCAAATGGCAATCTATTAAACTCATAGTGTCCTTCTGAGGTACTAAAAGCTAGGTATGGTCTAACCTCAGGCTTTACTGGAATCTGATAGTATCCTTTACTCAGATCTACTTTGGAGAAATATTTAGCTTTATTTAGTCTGGCAAACAGCTGATTTGTATCCGGCAATGGATCCACCTGTCCTTCTGTAATAGCATTCAGTCTCCTGTAATCTATACAGAGTCTATGTTCTCCAGAGGGCTTCCTTAAGAGTACAACACCGGAACTATACGAAGATTCACTGTGCGAAATAATTCCTTCCTTCAACAGATAGTCTATCTCTTCCTTCAAAGCTTTCTCCTTAGCAAACGGAATCGAATATGGTTTCATACAGACAGGTGTGGGGTCTATCAGTTTCATATCATATTCCAATAGGTTTGTATGCCCTGGTCGGTCTGTTAACACCTCTGCATGATTATTTAGAACCTGTTGCACTCTCTCTTTCTGAGTTTTCGTTAAATGTGTACTGATTTTCACCTGTGCTGCTGTCTCACAGGGGGTGTAATGGATATTCAAATGATGAAAGTGGTTCCTTTTTCATCTCCATGGCGATGGACAAGGTCAACAAGTGTGTCTCTTCCTGATGTTCTCTTTCCAAATATTTCTTCAGGAGATTCACATGATAGATTTTTTCTTTCCCTTTCTTATCTATCTTATAATTTGTTCTAGACACCTTCTCTAGAACTGTATATGGACCCTGCCATCCAATTTGTAACTTATTCTGACTCCCGGGGAGAAGAAGCAGTACCTTCTCTCCCACAGCCAAATCTCTGTCTTTCGCCTTCCTGTTATAATAGGCAGCATGTTTCTTCCTGGCTTGTTTCAAATTTTCATTGGCAAGTTTCCAGCCAGTTTTTAAACGAGTGGTCAGCTCATTCACATATTGGTATGAAGATGTAATGTTTTCCTCTGCCTTTTCATCAGTCCACGTTCTTAACAAAGCTACATATGGACCTTTAATTGTGTGGACCTATTTGTCCATGCACCGGTATGGTCTCTTCCACTCGAAGCTTTTATAGTGATGATTTTTCTTCCCAGAATTATCATGCACAAAACGACCGCTACCAATTCTTTTCCTGGGGCTTTCTCCCCACTTAAAATTCTTGATGAGAGATTTCCTCTCTACATCTTCTTCCTCCAGTTTGTTTAAGTCCGATTGAGGGATTTTCGGCTTATCCTGGGGTAAGACATCTTTTTGCACTCTCCGCATAGTGGCCATTGTAAAACAGTTAAGTGGAGCTTGTCCGTGAAAAGGGGCTTCCCATTCCATTTGGTCCACTTTATCAAATTTATATCTCTTTTTATTATCAGGCCTAATTTTGCCCCGTGGCGTGTCCAGGTCCTGATCAATGTTCCCACTTGTGGGTGTTCCCTCATGTGCTATGCTACACCTTTCTACAAAATTCTCAATGTCCCATCTTGCTTTGGGCCAATAATAATTGTGAGCCACCTTTTGAATGATGGTACCTATCTTCTCATGGTCCCCATCTGGTTTCACATGTAGGCTCCCCATTAAGTCTGCCCTATATCTTTTAGGAAGTACCAGTTGTCCCTGACCTTTGGATCTAGCTCCAGTCTTCCTATACATCAACTTGTTTTTCATGTAAAAATCTCCCTTGCCTGGAGTTGTATGACAAGTTGACAATTTTCTGAAACAAGGCTTGAGTGTTTTATCCCCAGCCTGTGCCTTCCTCATCTCTTCTGGAGTGGTATCTAACATAATATCCTCCTCCTGTCTTGAGGTCGACCTGACCTGAAGGGTTGCCATATACACAGGTTTCCTTCTGCAACGGTCAGTGTCATGATTGTCCATCTGACAATTCTTACACCACCTTTTTCCTTGGTTGAAAGATTTTCTTTCATCATATTTCCTTTCATCGAATTGTGGGAATTTATTTTTATTTTCATACCGTGGCCTATCAAACTGGTGCTTACCTTTGTTTTGATCCCTAGGATCAAATTTATTAAAGTTCTGTGGTGCCCTAAAGTTATCCACTTGTTTCTTTTTATTACCTGTTACCTCTGCTTGAGCTGCTTGATACCTTTCAGCAACATTTAGCAACTCACCCAGCCTCTCTGCACCTTGTTCCATGAGAAACTTTCTCAGGTCTGGAGCCATGGACTCTCTTAATTGCTCTATAAGGACCATTTCCTTAAGATCTTGGGTTTTCCCCAGAGAAGTCCATTTCTCCAAGTATGTCTCTATTCGTGCAGAAAACTGGTGATAGGTTTCACCTGACAGTAGTTTAGCATTCCTAAATTTTTTCCTATAAAATTCTGCATTCTTTTCATATCTTAACAAAAGAGCCTGCTTTAGCATGTCATAATTTTCCTGATCACCTCTGCTCATTTTTGCAAAAACCTCATAAGCTGCCCCACGAAGTCCTTGAGATAACTTTAAGCTCCACCTCTCTCTCTCTAACCCATACGTGGTAGCTAATAGTTCATACCTATTTAGGTAGCTCTCTATATCATCGTCTTTCTCAACAAAATGATCTAAATGGAAATTCATAGCTGAGGTTGAGGCTCCTTGGCTAGCAGTGGCATCAGAGGCAAAGGGACTGGCACCATTTTCAGGAGCATGGCCCTGAAACTCAAACTCCCTTAGTCTTAACTCATGTTCCCTTTGTAATCTCTTCTCCTCCTTTTCTGCTTCCCTTTCTGCAGCTAATCTCTTCTCTTCTCTTTCTGCAGCCTGTCTTCTTTCCTCGGCTTCCAATGCTTTAGCCTCTTTGTCAGCCTCAATCTGCAACCTCTTAGCCTCAGCCTCAGTCTGCAACCTCTTAGTCTCAGCCTCAGCCTCAAATTGTAACTTCTTAATTTCCCTTTCAGCCTCTAACTTTCTTTGGGCATCAAACCTTCTTTCTTCGCGTTCAATAAATTTGTCACATTCCGTAGTGACATAGGCAACCATAACTTGCCCATCTAATCCTAACTCTTTTGCAGTCTGAACAGCAGCAGATCGAAATTTGGCTAGGTCCGCCATTGTCTATCAGGTAAGTTTATAAAATGTCTAACTAACAATTCAATCTCTAAATATATATCTAATGGACAACACAGGCACCGAGAGCTCAACCTTATTTAATTACACCCAAGGATACCTTTTTATTCTTATTTTCCCTGAAGTGAATTACCCCCAATATTTTTAATAGGTAAAGATTCAAAATCCCAAGAGCGAGACCCCAATATATGTGGTGAAGTGGGATGTTATAAATATTGATAGGGGACTTAGTGTACTGACTGAGATCAGCTGTGAAGGTATATATATATCTAATAAGAGTAGTGTATTATATATAACCTTACTTGCTGCCACATATGTATACCTCAGTCAGAATTATTCTGAAATAGTGTGATGACTACGTTATATGTCTAGGGTATGTGTATGATGAAGTGTAAGTCAAAACAACAACAGACAGATAAACAATTTAATTTATTCCACTACACTTGACAACACTGTGACACTCACATACATAAAACACTCTACAAGGATATCTTAAAGGAGTCACTGATAACTTTTCAAATAACAATATGTATTCATTGATGTCATGAATGTATATGTGTCCTGATTCAAATACAAAGGGAACCAGGAATCACAATCAATTTTAATTACAAGTTATATGTACAGAATTTATTAATATGATTCTTGTAGTGACATATATTATTACTGGTATCCTATGTGTGTCAGTTGTGTAGCGTTAATATGAGGTAATACTGGTTTTGTTTTGTTCAAGCTCTGTTGGTATTTGTCATCATGACTTCAATAGTTTGTCTTTATTGGAACTAGTATTGGAGATGTTCTCAGTTCCTGATATTAAAACAATTTAATTCCCCTCTTAATGTTATTTTTACAATGTCATTTTAAGATGGGGTTACATAATGTTGAGCTCAGCTGGCCACATCAGCTTATCTTGCGTGATGGCGGCAGGAAAAGACTCCTCTGCTCGATTTCTCCCCTGTGCTCTGGAGACACCTCACTGATAGCTAAATGGACCAAGGAGTATGCTGTCCGACTCTGGATTCAGCAAAGCTCTCACCAGGTGCTGCTCAATAACGTCAAGACCACGGTCCCTGTAAACAAGAAGGATGTACCTTCTACTTCATAACTAATTTATACTCTCTTTTTACACTGAGCACAATACATCACAAACATTGAGTTCAGAGCGTTAGGCCAACTGTCAGCTTCATCTGAAATACTTTATACCAGTATTTCCCTCCCTAATGGTTACCACGCCTCTGCAATTCCAGCATTATTTCTGTCTAATCAATAATCTAGGTGTCAGTGTACTGTTTGGCCATTCCATGCCGTTTTACTTTCCTCCGACACCTTCTGTTCAGGTTGGAGCATTATAGGCTTTACATCATGTTTGCTACTGAACTACACATATATACAGGCATAAATTAACAATTCACATTCAATTTTCATTAAAAGATACTGAATGTTTCAAGCTTACCACAATTTATGGAAATAAACACAGATACGTTGACTAGCGATGAATTCTGGCACAAATACTGGCACAAATTCCCATCTGCTTATGTTCCAGGCTTTTATTTAGCAAAAATATGAGCTGGATTCAACGCACTGTTGCTTTATCAAGCTTATTTGAACTAGTGGTCTCGAACTAACGCTCCTAAGTGATTATATCAGCGAGTCTGGCCAATGGAGCCACGTTTCGACAAGTGTTTGAAAAAATGTTACCTTCCTACGTCTCCCCTAACAACCAAGGATAGCATTTATAGTCCGACTAATCGTGTGTAGCCTTACATATCATTCCAGCCAATCAGTTCAAATGTAACTTGTGGCCCATTTCCCGTACAATGGTGGTTTAAAAAATCTACCACTGAGCGATTCTGATTTTGGGTGTTGTCTGACAGCACCGTCATTTTATTTTGGCTATAACTTGTTAATTCCTAGACTATTTGCATAACACTTAACATATTCTTTGTCATCAAGCCCTAAGGAACCCAAATATACAAATTTAAAAGAGCTAAGTGGCTGCGTTCAAAATATGCAATTTCTTCTACCTCCTGTTTCGAAGATGTGCTGTCTGGGTACTGTAATGTTTTCAAACGTAAACCCATCTAATGTTATCGTTTCTAATAAGCGTTTTTCCGGATTTTAAAACCTAACTCTGGGAAGGTTAGTGTTTTTATCACTGTCCGTCCGAAAAAAAGTTAGTGCATGTGGCCTTACACGCGTGATAGTAGTAATTGTGTATCGCGCGACGCTTGTTTAGTGTTGCACGTGTTCGGTTTTCTGCCTCTCCCTTCTCTCTATCCTTTAGTCCATCTGTTCGTTCGTTTTGGTAACGTAATATAATTAATGTTAGGATTAATTTAGGTCATTACGCAGTGTGCCTCTCAATGTTTTTCTTAGAACTGCAATACCCGTTTTAATGTGTTGTGGAAACGCTTGTATTTATGCAGTGGCTTATATTTAACGTGGAAACGTTACAATTTGCAGACGAAGCATAAAACAAAGGGGGATTTCGAGTACATTCTTTGTGACAGCACTGTTCTTTTACCATTTCTCTTTTCTTTATTATATGTATTTATTAGGCTTTATATTTACCTGATAATTTATATATGTGGAGTAGAGTATTTCACGACAACCACTACGACATGTAAGGAACCATGTGTACCTTATAATACCTCCGTGCGCTTAACTCGCAGGACACATGATAGGTTCAATGATTCTCGGGCTCAGTTCAGACCTGACCGAGATCATATCTCATTGAATCGCACTGTTTTGGTGCGCAACTTACCTTCTAGCGCGACTTGGTATGCACTTGGGAAATTTTTCCAGCATATCGGAGAAGTTGAATTTGTTCGTATGTTCGAACTTCAACACTCTTCTCACTAACTAGCATTTGTTCGCTTTTCTAGTTACTATGATGTTCGTAAGGCTGTCAGATTCAAGAATGGTTCTTTGTTTGCACACCATCATTTAGAAGTGCAACTTATGCAAAACACTGCACCACGCACTTGGTAGTTGCGTTCTCTAGTGCATTTTTTCTAAACAGGATGTTTTGGCACATCTCTGAGAATTTCTACAAGAATTATATCACATATTCTTCTTTGAAATTGAACTGTACATTTTACTTCTATATCCCACTGTCTTTCGGATTTGACCCGCAAAGGTGCTCCTCTTAAAGTAATGTGGTCAAATACTTGTCAGTTAGCATTGGATAAGATTAAAATACTATTCTCGAATAATCCTATTTTGATTCTACCAGACATCCATGAACCATTCTATATTCGCACAGACACTTCTCAGATGGGAATCGGTGGCAGTTTGATGCAACTTGTCAACGACGTACTCCATCCTTGCTTCTTTGTTAGGCGGAAGAAAGAGAGCTCCTTGCTCTTGTCTGGACTATATCAAAACTTTCTCGCTACTTGCTCGGACGAAAGTTTTACGTTGAAGTCGATCATCATCCTTTGACGTCAATGAAACCGAAAGCGTTTAAGAACTCAATAATCTACAGATGGTTTCTGCTACTGCAACAGTTTTCTTTTGAAATCAAGCATATACGCGGTGAGGACAATTGGTTAGCTGACTTGTTGTCGCGATTTGCAACTCACCAGGACTGATATATTTCACATGGAACTTTGCATCCAGGTTTATGGTTCCAGTTTGTTTGGACATCATATTGTGTCTTCTGGACTTGATATTTCGTCTTGATATATGTACTCAAATTTTGTTGCTATTTTGTTGATGAGATTATTCCTGATGACTACTCTTCTTCACAATTTTATATATCTCAATGCCTGATACTTCTCATTAGATTGCTTGTCTGTAAGGTGTATCCGTACGTAAGATTGCTTAAGGTTATACCCTGCAGGATCTTGCGCGTTTCCTGAAGTAAAAGCTCGGGAGCGTGAGAGGTAATGTTGAGGCTGCTTCATGGTGCGATTTTTATCAGGGCAACTTATTATTAGTGCCAGGGTTTTGTCACACCATGTCATACCTCAACTGAACGCAAGAAATACATGAAAGCGGTCGCTGTGAGATGAGTATCTAGGTATGATGTAGACAGATTGGTATGTGACGTCATAGCGTCAAGATGTGTGCCTAAAATGGCTTGTGTATCAGCCAGTATGTGGGATTGTGTATTCAATAAATATTTCTGAGGATAAAAGGGTAAGCTATATGCTTAAATGAAAGGCATGAGAAAATGCCAGGATTATAATTAAATTCGATACGGGACTATAACTCCCAAGACAAAGAAGGATGTTAAACTAAAATTATATGAACAAATATAATTGAACAGTTGTTATTCCGGGAGGTATCATTCCCCGAAGATATAGGAATAAAATTAGTAGAATTGTTATACCGGGAAGCGACATACCCCGAAGCTTATGTATTGATGTGGATTTGATTTGTGGATACTTGAGATACTGGGACGCGTAAATTCCCCCAATGTTGATGGAAAAATTATAATGAACTGTATTGATGACGGGACGCCAAATACCCCGCTGGAAATAGTGATTAATAAATGAGATTATCAAGATATGTGGAATGGAGAAGTCGAGTGACATGTTTAGAAAGTCGAATCAGATTTAAGCAAGACTGTAAAACAGAGAGGGAGCATACATGCCATGTTCGTAATTGTGACCTTGTTAGTGTGTACTTACTCGTTATTAAACTGTTGCCAAATCGTCCAAGCCCAGTAGTTTATTTAATCTCTCAAGGTTAATTTACACCGTTATTAACTTTATGCAGTACTTGAGATGTTGATATGGAAAGGTGTATACAAGAAGGGTGGTTGCCAGAATATTCAACAATATAAACCAAAGCAAGATGAATGAATTCTCACTTCTTCAATAACACAAATAGATCCTAGACAACCAAAGAATTCGGGCAATTTCTCCATCCCTTAACAGTCACCTTGTACGACATTGAAAAGGTGCCATGGTCTATTCTGTGTCTCTTCAGGAGACCCGCAGGAACTAGAGTGCAGGTTCCACATCAGCCTAGAATTAATGATCATTTTTTATTCTACAGAACTACGTAGATTGTCTGAGTATGTAATAACTTGATTCTGTCAGATCTTTGTCGTTTTTGAAAATAGTTTCAGTATAGTATCCTTCCCTGTATGTGGTACAATGTTTAGGACTGCCAGAAGACACTTCTTCTTTGATGCTCGAACCGATACACAATTCATTTGTAACCAATTTTTTGTTGGTTGTTTTGTTAAAGCGAATAAGCGTTTATTACAGTGAATTTTAATGATGACAAATGAAGAGGTTATCGATGATTAAAGAATGAGGGGGTGTCCCCCTCTGTCGAAATGGTAGGTGAGTGTTGCGTGCATATTTTGACGCACATTTTACAAAAATCGATATGGCTATTTAATATGGGAAAAATATAGACATTCATTCATTTGTGTATGAAAATGCTGTCTATGGTAAAAGCGAGATAATCCATGTTTGATTCACACTTTTGATTATAGGAGTAATCGTTCTGGATATTGATCCAGCGCAAGGATATTGCGCTTGCGTTTGTACTTATTTTTTAGGGCCAGAAAATATATTAATTTGCTTATTGTGTTTATGGCCTGAATTCATATGTATTACATATTATTAGTACAAGTAGAATCAGTCCTATATTGTATATTTTGGATTGGTAGGAGGGACTAGATTCTTGTATTCCGGTCTAGCGGAAGTATGAGTTGTCTTGACAAGTCGTGATGAGTTCCGATGTACTGCTTACAAATGGCGGGGTACGTTTTTCTAGAGCTGGTCCTTTCGTCAGAAAAAAATGTCTCACGAAGTGGTTTTTCTTCTGAAGGAGATGGTGTCTCTACGATAGTTTGTGTTAGAGACTCTCCTTATGTCAGTATATAGATGATTCGGACTCCAGGTAAACCCAGCTCCTATTTTTGATGATCTCTCGTCGGTTAGGCCTAGCTTGACTTTTGTGCTTCGCTATGCTAGTGTCGTGTTTTGTATCGACGAAGATGACAGATTTTCCTGCAGCGGTTATGGCTACATGAATTAACCTGATCACCGTAGAGCTGTATGGAAACATTTATGAAATCCTTTATATACCCATTATAAATTAACTCTGGCTTATATTCTCCTTCCTATGAATGAGTGAACGACAACTCAGGGAGGTAGCCATGTTGGATTTCGGTCATCATATGTTTTGATCACTGCCAAGAGAACAGATTATTTATCTTATTATCGGACAGTGACAGGGAGATCTCAATCTTGCTAGAAACCCCCTTCGTGGTTTCATAATATATACTACAAACTATGGACGTCAAGTAACTTTGGTTATTTATCGATCCGCCCTTCACTGACGCGTTTAGTCAGATAGGGGGATGTGGCCATAATGTATCAGGACATTGAACTTTTGATGTACTGCCCATTATTTCTGAATGTGTCATGACTTCAGATCTGCTATGTATACCTACAAATTGATATGTCAACATACCATGATGTACTCGTATGTCCCAGTGTGTACGTCTGAGTAAATTGAGTAAACCAAGATTCCAGCAGTCTGCATTGGTGCCTTGTAGACACAAGTGTATGAGTGGTTATATTGGTCAGCACACGAACAGCACACCATTCGCGTCAATCACACTCTACATTTCTACTTCATACATACACCATCCTGCGTCGGTTGAAGTGACCAAGTTTAGGCCTGCTTCCCCTGGAGCCTTTGCCTTCCCTAACTCAGGACTAGGGTGAGTTACCCATTTACAGCTGGGTAGACTGGAGCATGCCTGATCTCAACAACACACCACTCTTCCTTACAGAGCATCCAGTGTGTGTGTGAAAGCAACTTTACAGAGTGGAAAGAACAAAACTTTACAGTGGCGAGCCAGATTCCTGGGTCCAGCTTACGCAGTTTTGTGTTGAGAATCACAGTTTACAGCTGAAAGAACATTTGTTTGAACACATCAACACCAGTAGGACAGCTATACGGTCGATGTCAGCTTGACCTGTATTACCGATAGGATGCTGTATCTAGGTCAGCGCTTGTTGACAGTTTTTCGCTGTACAGACAGTATTACACAGGACAGTGGTATCAAGTGTAGAAAATATCTGGAGCGATATTGTTGACATTTCTCAACGTACAGAAGAATCACAGTGTTGTTGAAAATAAAGTGCATAGTTCATCGTTGGATCTTCATATGCTCAAAAGAGAAAAAATTGACAGTGTAATAGTTTAGAATTAAATCTGTTACTCAATAAAGTGGCAAGTTATTATTATTTAAATAAACTGTGCCTGCTTTACAACACTATACCTGCAACACATTCCATTCATGACATAAATTATATTGTATGCTATATGCTATTTATGCTTACATGTTATTTGTTATGTATTAAATTAGTTTATGTTCTGTGTAACTAGTACAAGGTATGCCGAGTTACATTGGTCTGGTACTAGTATTCGATAGGTACATATTTTCTTAATTGGAAATTTGTTCGCAACAATTTGCTGCTATTTCTGTTAGTTGTGATGAGGTGTTCTTTTCTTCGTTGTTTTTGTTAATAATTTTGTGTTCCTTAGTTTTGTTTGATTTGTTTGTATAATTGTAGGTCTCATCTTTCCTTTCATTTCAGTTTTTTACACCCTTATGTTTATACACTGTGGCGTTATTTGTCTTGTCATTTTATTATTGCAGTTATCATCACGGTTTCTGTGATCATTTTTTTCATTTCTCCTATTTAATTTAATTTGATCTCTGCAAATGTGTTCATATTGTCTTTTCTTGTTTGTCCTTTGTAATGTCTTTAGTTGACATATGACGTATAGTGGTATACACTGATAGTATAGTACAGATCAGTACTTTATGATTGTTATTGTTATAAAACAAAATGTACAAGACCTTTGTAAGGCTTGTCTCCCAAAGTGATTGGTAAAGGGAAATATTTTTTCTACAGGTACTAAAGTGATCTTTGATTACATTGAGGTATACAAGACCTTTATAAGGCTTGTCTCCCAAAGTGATTGGTAAAGGGAAATATTTTTTCCACAGGTACCCAAGTGATCTTTGATTACATTGAGATATACAAGACCTTTGTAAGGCTTGTTCCCCACAGTATTTGAGATACA
The DNA here is from genome assembly GCA_024509875.1 of Oreohelix idahoensis. Classification (NCBI taxonomy): domain Eukaryota; kingdom Metazoa; phylum Mollusca; class Gastropoda; order Stylommatophora; family Oreohelicidae; genus Oreohelix; species Oreohelix idahoensis. The sequence continues at coordinate 70,995 of JAMPIV010016941.1, forward strand.
GTTATTGTTGTCCACAGGTACTCAAGTTATCATTGGTTATTATAAACCATACAAGTTTGGACTAAGACTAAGTCTATGGTATAGACTTGTCTCCCATTAACTTGAAAGAGGGTAATTTATTTACTTTTTCAGGTTTCTGATTTAAGAAGACAATATGTCTACATTAGATTATTTCATTACACAAGGAAAATCTCTTGATAAGACTGGAAAAGACTTAGAACAATGGGCTGTTGCTCAATATGACAAAGCATTAGCTGCAGAAGAGAAAAAAATTGCTGCTGCTGTTGAAGAAAGAAAAGCTGCTGTTGAGGAAAAAAAAGCTGCGGCTGAGGAGAGAAAACTTCAAATAGAAGAAAAAAAAGCTGCTGCAGAAGAAAGGAAAGCCTTAGCTGAAGAAAAAAGATTAGAAAAAGAAGCTGATACTGCTGCTGAACTTAAGAAATTGCAGATGCAAGTGGAGGAAAGGAGATTTGAGGCAGAACAGAAGAAATTAGAAGCTGATGCAGAGCAGAAAAAATTAGAAGTTGCTGCAGAACAGAAAAAATTAGAAGTTGCTGCAGAACAGAAGAAATTAGAAGTTGCTGCAGAACAGAAAAAATTAGAAGCTGCTGCTGCTGCAGAACAAAAAAAAATTAGATAGAGAAGCTGAAGAGAGAAAAGCAATAAGAGAACATGAGTTTGAATTAGAGAAATTAAAATTGACATGTATGAGTAATGTTAATCAGGCATCTGGTGGTAATGGTAAACCCTTTGTATACAAGGTCAAGGTACCAGCGTTTAACCCTACCAGTGATGACATAACATTTTGGCTTTCTAGATTTGAACGGGCTTGTCGATCTCATAATGTTGACAAATCTTGATGGTCTTACGGATTTATTGCTAAGAGACAAGGTCATGTCTTCTGTAAATAAATCATTCCTAGAGTTCTTACATGAGCGTAAACCTGGTACAATAAAGCAAATGGAAGAATATTGTGACCAGTATGCCACGGCACACCCTGACATGATTCTTGGTAACTCTAACATTAAAGAGAGTATGCCAGTTGCTTCGGCAACAGAATATAATCAGAATTACTCACACAAATTCCAAGGAGCTAAAAATAAATTTGATAAAAAGGTTAATTGGGATAAGTATCAAAACCAAGATAACCACTCAAATCAGAGTTCTTCTTCGAAGAACTGGAATCGGGCTGATAGTCCTCGACACGCGAGGGGTGCCCATAATGTTAGAAATTCTCGGAAAGGGAGTAGCTATAGGAACTACCCAAGTGCTTCATGGAGACAAAAGAAACAATATTACAGGGATACTCAATTTAATGAGCATGATGATTATGATCATGAATATTATGATTCAAACCCAAATAGGGGTTATAACAGAGGCAATAATAATTATAGAGACAATTATAACCGAGGTAGAGCACAACACAAAAGACATGGTAAATCTTATTACCAGGCTAACTCTGCACAACAGGAGTTCCACGACACCGATAATCAGAATAATGATAAAAAAGACTCCAATAGTGTAGCGAATTCCGCTTTTGATTTTGCTAGAGCATCTGAGTGTTCGCAATGCAAAACATTATTCGATCCAACCACAGTGTCTACTTTAAGCTGCGGTCACCCACTTCCCGCTCTCCATGCGTCAATTGCGCATAATGGAAGGGGTGCTCTTGTCTTTAATAGGGGCCTAATAGATGGTACTCCGGTATCAATTCTTTTCGACTCGGGGTGCACTACAATTAGAGTGAGGCAATCACTCGTAAATCCTTCTCGAGCTACAGGCAATATAGTCAAATGTGTAACATTTGGTGGCACATTGGAGAAGTACTCCACTGCCATTATCAATATTGCTACGCCTTTCTTTACAGGAGAGGTGCAAGCATGTCTCTTGCCGAATCCGATCGCTGATCTTATCATCGGTCGCATTCATGGAGTGAAAGAATGCACTCCACGGCAAATTTCTAATTGGGAAAATGTTAATATGCAATCTGCTAATGCAGTAATCACTAGGGCTCAAGCTCTCAATATGCCACAATCTTCACATTCTGAAGATAATGATGCGCAGATCCAAGATGATCCCTTGGAGATTTCCCACGATTCCTTTATCAAACAGCAGGAAGATGATCCTACTCTAAAGAAATTCTTTACTCTGGCAACAAAAGGTGATCCGAATAAGGATACAAATCGTAAATCTTGGATTACGATGAAGAATGGCGTACTTGTACGTATGGTACAAGACTCCGCTAAGTCCATTCATTCTCAAATCCTTGTGCCTAAAAATATGAGAGTTAAAATTTTACAGCACGCTCATGATTCGCAGTGTGCTGGACATATGGGTTTTTCCCGTACTAAAGCTAGAGTTCTTCAATCTTTCTTTTGGCCTGCGGTGAATAAGGACATACGAATCTATTGTCGATCTTGTAAAGTATGTCAAGAGATTAAATCCAGAGGTCCACGCCATGATGCACCTATTCAGGCTGCAGACATTCCCATTCGGCCATTTCAAAAAATGGCAATAGACATCATTGGTCCATTTAAGATAAAGTCTGCTAGAGGACACCAATTTATTTTGACGTGTGTTGATATGTGCACACGTTGGCCGGAGGCTGTTCCTCTAAAGAGCATAACTACTGCTGATGTCGCATGTCATGAAATATTCTAATCCACATATATAAATTATTAGGTAAATATGAAGCCTAACAAATAAAATTAATAAAGAGAAGAGCAATGGTAAAATAACAGTGCTGTCACAAAGAATGTACTCGAAATCCCCCTTGTTTTCTGCTTCGTCTGCAAATTGTAACGCTTTCACGTTGATATAAAAGCTTACTGTATTATTACCCGCCTTCTTCAATGAAACGTGTGCTGCATTTCTAAGAAAAACATTGAGACGTACTGCGTAATGACCTAAATTAATCCTAACATTAATTATACTGCGTTACCAAAACGAACGAACAGATGGACAAAAGGATAAAGAGAGAGGGGAGGGCTGAAAATCATAAAAAAACTCTTATTAGAAAAGATAACATTAGATGGGTTTACGGTTGAGAACATAACAGTACCCAGACAGCACATCTTCGAAACAGGAGGTAGAAGAAATTGCATATTTTGAATGCAGCCACGTAGCTCCTTTAAATTTGTATTTTTGGGTTCCTTAGGGCTTGCTGACAAATAATATGTAAAACGTTACGCAAATAGTCCAGGAATTAATAAATTATACCCAAAATAAAATATTGGGGGTGCCTGACAGCATAAAATCATTTCTGCTCATAAGATTTTTTTTTAACGTGTTTGAAAAAAATTTACGTTACAGAAATAGCCTACCATGTAAACTCCAAATTGATTGGAGCGCAACAAATGAAAGCCTAACCACGATTGGTCGGGCTATAAATACTATCTTGGTTGTTAGGGGAAACGGGGAAAGGTAACATTTTTTCAAACACTTGTCGAAACGGGGCTCATTGGTCAGACTCGCTGATATACACACTTGGGAGCGTTAGTTCGAAACCACTTGTTTAAAATAGCTTGATAAAGCATCAGTGCGTTGAAGCCAGCATATATTTTGCTAAATAAAAGCCTGGAAGATAAGCAGATGGGAATTTGTGCCAGTTTGTGCCAGAATTCATTGCTAATCAACGTATCTGTGTTTATTCGTATGAATTGTGGTAAGCTTGAACCATTCAATATCTTTTAATGAAAATTGAATGTGAATTGTTGATTTATGCCTGTATATATATGTGTAGTTCAGTGGCCAACGTGAGGTAAAGCCTGTAATGCTCCAGCCTGAACAGAGGGTGTCGGAGAGAAGTAAAACGGCATGGAATGGCCAAACAGTACACTGACACCTGGATGATTGACTAGAAAGAAATAATGCTGGAAGTGCAGAGGCGTAGTAACCATTAAGAAGGGTAATACTGGAATAAAGTATTTCAAATGAAGCTGACAGTTGGCCTAATGCTCTGAACTCAATGTTTGTGCTGTGTTGTGATCAATGTAACAAGAGAGTTTAAGTTAGTTATGAAGTAGAAGGTACATCCTTCTTGATTTCAGGGACAGTGGTCTTGATGGTACTGAGCAGCACCTGGTCAGAGCTTTGCTGAATCCAGAGTCGGACAGCATACTCCTTGGTCTTTTTAGCTATCAGTGAGGTGTCTCCTGAGCCCAGAGGAGAATTCGAGCAGAGGAGTCCTTTCCTGCCGCCATCACGCCAGATAAGCGAATTGGCCAGCTGAGCTCAACATTATGTCCCCTCATCTTGAAATGACTTTATAAAATTAACATTAAGAGGGGAATTTACTTGTCTTAAAATCAGGAACTGTGAACATCTCAAATACTAGTCCCTAAAGACAAACTATTGAAGTCATGATGACAAATACCAACAGAGCTTGAACAAAACAAAACCAGTATTACCTCATTTTACTACTACACAACTGACACACATAGAACATTTGTAATAATATATGTCACTACAATATTCATATTAAATACATTCTGTACATAACTTGTAATTTAAATTGATTGTGATTCCTGGTTCCCTTGTAGTTGAATCAGGACACATATTCATTCATGCCAGTAATGAATACATATTGTTTTTTGAAAGTTTATCAGTGACTCTTTTAAGATATCCTTGTAGAGTGTTATATGTATGTGAGTGTCACAGTGTTGTCAAGAGTAGTGGATTAAATTAAATTGTTTATCTGTCTGTTGTTGTGACTTACACTTCACCATACTCATACCCTAGACACATAACGTAGCATCACACTATTCCAGAATAATTCTGACTGAGATATATAGATATGTGGTAGCAAGTAAGGTTATCTATAATACACTACTCTTAATAGATATAGATACCTTCACAGCTGATCTCAGTCAGTACACTAAGTTCCCTATAAGTATTTATAACATCCCACTTCACCACATATATTGGGGGCTCGTCCGGGATTTTGAATCTTTAACTATTAAAAATATTGGGGGTAATTCACTTCAGGGAATATAAGAATTAAAAGGTATCCTTGGTTGGAATTAAATAAGGTTGAGCTCACGGTGCCTGTGTTGTCCATTAGATATATAGTTAGAAATTGAATTGTTGGGTAGACATTATAAAAATTTACCTGATAGACAATGGCGGACCTGGCCAAATTTCGATCTGCTGCGGTTCAGACTGCAAAAGAGTTAGGATTAGATGGGCAAGTTATGGTTGCCTATGTCACTACGGAATGTGACAAATTTATTGAACGCGAAGAAAGAAGATTAGAAAAAGAGGCCGAAAGAAAGTTAGAGGCTAAAGCATTGGAAGCCGAGGAAAGAAGGCAGGCTGCAGAAAGGGAAGAGAAGAAATTAGCTGCAGAAAGGGAAGAGAAGAGATTAGCTGCAGAGAGGGAAGCAGAAAAGGAGGAGAAAAGATTACAAAGGGAACATGAATTACGACTAAGGGAGTTTGAGTTTCAAGGCCATGTTCCTGAAAATGGTGCCAGTCCCTTTGCCTCTGATGCTACGGTTACTCAAGGAGCCTCAACCTCAGCTATGAACTTTCATTTAGATCATTTTGTTGAGAAAGACGATGATATTGAGAGCTATATAAATAGATATGAACTATTAGCTACCACGTATGGGTTAGAGAGAGAAAGGTGGAGCTTAAAGTTATCTCAGGGACTTCGTGGGGCAGCTTATGAAGTTTTTGCAAAAATGAGCAGAGGTGATCAGGAAAATTATGACATGCTAAAGCAGGCTCTTTTGTTAAGGTATGAAAAGAATGCAGAATTTTATAGGAAAAAAATTTAGGAATGCTAAACTACTGTCAGGTGAAACATATCACCAGTTCTCTGCACGAATAGAGACATACTTGGAGAAATGGACTTCTCTGGGGAAAACCCAAGATCTTAAGGAAATGGTCCTTATAGAGCAACTAAGAGAGTCCATGGCTCCAGACCTGAGAAAGTTTCTCATGGAACAAGGTGCAGAGAGGCTGGGTGAGTTGCTAAATGTTGCTGAAAGGTATCAAGCAGCTCAAGCAGAGGTAACAGGTAATAAAAAGAAACAGGTGGATAACTTTAGGGCACCACAGAACTTTAATAAATTTGATCCTAAGGATCAAAATAAAGGTAAGCACCAATTTGATAGGCCACGGTATGACAATAAAAATAAATTCCCACAATTCGATGAAAGGAAATATGATGAAAGAAAATCTTTCAACCAAGGAAAAAGGTGGTGTAAAAATTGTAAGATGAACAATCATGACACTGACCATTGTAGAAGGAAACCTCCTCATTTTGCTGCTATGACATCGGGGAAAAAGGAAAAGAAGGGCAAACCTGAAGAATTACAGGAACCATACCACCCCCCAGTGTGTGAAGATGTCATTTGTAATGGTGTCACTATAAGATGTTTATATGATACCGGTTTAGATTACGATTCCGTTGTGAGTTCTCACCTGGTGCAGGCCGATCAATACACCACAGAAACAGTGGAGATTCAAACTGCAACCAAGGATGTAGCTACCATGACACTTCCCGTCGCCCGAATAAAAGTGAAAACGCGATATGTGGAAGGAATCATAAAAGCAGCAGTGATAAATGAGCCAATCTACCCTCTAATATTGGGGTGTAGATATGTCTTCTTGGGGAATCCCAAGAGACCTGTGATATTGGCAACAGTGCAGACCAGATCACAGACAAAGAAGGAGGAGGATAATCCCATAAATACTCACCCAGATGAGATGAGGAAGGCACAGGCTGAGGACAAAACACTCAAGCCATGTTTCAAGAAGTTGCCCAAATCTCATACACCTCCAGGCAAGGGAGAGTTTTATATGAAGAACAAATTGATATATAGGAAGGCTGGATCTGAATCCAATGGTCACGGACAGCTGGTCCTTCCCACTTCATATAGGACTAAAGTGTTGGAACTAGGGCATGCGATTCCCTTCAGTGGTCATATGGGAATCAGCGCAACAGGACAGCGAATAGCTTGTCACTATTTCTGGCCAGGAATAACTGAAGATATCAAACGATATGTAAAATCCTGTCCAGAGTGCCAACGAGTAGCACCTAAACATTGGACTGCACCAGCAACTCTGGGGGAAATGCCCATAGTGGGAACACCCTTTGAGAGAGTTGCCGTGGATCTTGTGGGACCTCTCACCCGAACCAAGAGAAGGAACAGCTACATTCTGACTCTGGTGGACACTTGTTCTATGTGGGGAGAGGCAGTAGCCCTGTCATCGATTGATTCAAAACATGTGGCAGAGGCATTGCTCACAATTTTCACAAGGTTAGGCTTTCCCAATCAAATCTTGACTGATAATGGCTCTCAGTTCAAGGGGAAACTAACTGAAGAAGTTTTCAGGATCTTCCAGGCCAAACACTTCCATTGTAGTGTGTATCATCCCCAAGGGAACGGCCAAGTGGAAAGATTTAACGGCACATTAATGTCGATCCTGAGAAAGTTGGCACACGAAAAACCAGATACATGGGACCAGTACCTGCACGCCGCCCTCTTTGCTTATCGGGAGGTACCCCATAGTTCAACCGGTATGGCCCCGGCAACATTATTGTTTGGAAGGCCAATAAAAGGTCCACTCGAAGCTATGTTAAGAACGTGGACTGATGAAAAGGCAGAGGAAAACATTACATCTTCATACCAGTATGTGAATGAGCTGACCACTCGGTTAAAAAACTGGCTGGAAACTTGCCAATGAAAATTTGAAACAAGCCAGGAAGAAACATGCTGCCTATTATAACAGGAAGGCGAAAGACAGAAATTTGGCTGTGGGAGAGAAAGTACTGCTTCTTTTGCCCGGGAGTCAGAATAAGTTACAAATTGGATGGCAGGGTCCATATACAGTTCTAGAGAAGGTGTCTAGAACAAATTATAAGATAGATAAGAAGGGGAAAGAAAAAATCTATCATGTGAATCTCCTGAAGAAATATTTGGAAAGAGAACATCAGGAAGAGACACACTTGTTGACCTTGTCCATCGCCATGGAGATGAAAAAGGAACCACTTTCATCATTTGAATATCCATTACACCCCTGTGAGACAGCAGCACAGGTGAAAATCAGTACCCATTTAACGAAAACTCAGAAAGAGAGAGTGCAACAGGTTCTAAATAATCATGCAGAGGTGTTAACAGACCGACCAGGGCATACAAACCTATTGGAATATGATATGAAACTCATAGACTCCACACCTGTCTGTATGAAACCATATTCGATTCCGTTTGCTAAGGAAAAAGCTTTGAAGGAAGAGATAGACTATCTGTTGAAGGAAGGAATTATTTCGCACAGTGAGTCTTCGTATAGTTCAGGTGTGGTACTCTTAAGGAAGCCCTCTGGAGAACATAGACTCTGTATAGATTACAGGAGACTGAATGCTATTACAGAAGGACAGGTGGATCCATTGCCGGATACAAATCAGCTGTTTGCCAGACTAAATAAAGCTAAATATTTCTCAAAAGTGGATCTGAGTAAAGGATACTATCAGATTCCAGTAAAGCCTGAGGTTAGACCATACCTAGCTTTTAGTACCTCAGAAGGACACTATGAGTTTAATAGATTGCCATTTGGATTGAAGAATGCGCCTAGTGTCTTCTCTAGAATGATGAGAAAATTATTGGATCCTCTGAATAATTCCTGTATAACAAATTTTATGGATGATATCCTTATAGCAACAGAAACCTTTGAGGAACACATTGACTCTCTGAACATGCTGTTTGATCGACTTAGGGAGGCAAATTTAACAGCCCGACCAACCAAATGTTGCGTTGGATGTAAAGAATTGGAATTTTTGGGACACACAGTTTATCAGGGAAATATGACCCCTGACCCAAAGAATTTAGAAAAACTACAGAAAGCCCCGAGACCACAAACCAAGAAGGACGTGAGATCCTTTGTCTCATTATGTGGTTTCTACCAGAAGTATATCAAAAACTTTAATTCCATATGTGCACCTTTAACGGAATTGACACGTAAAGGACATCCAGATCGCATTACATGGACACCACAATGTGAAATGACTTACCAAGAATTGAAGGAAAAGCTCACAAGTAAACCCATTTTGAAATTACCTGACTTAAGTCAAGAATTCATAGTAAGGACGGATGCAAGTAATATTGGGCTGGGTGCAACTCTTCTACAGAAATCAGATGCATTGGATGGGGAATTAAGCCCAGTGGCATATGCTAGCAGAAAGTTGAATAAAGCTGAAATCAACTACTCAACTAGCGAAAAAGAATGTCTTGCAGTAATATGGGCGATAAAGAAATTCAATATTTATCTATATGGGAAGGCATTTAAGTTGCAAACAGATCACAAACCTTTATCGTTTTTAGCACAGGCTAAGCATGAGAACTCTAGGTTACTCCGATGGTCTTTGCTTCTGGCTCCATATAATTTTAGCATTGAGTATATATCTGGAAAAACCAATTTGGGAGCTGATTTTTTAAGCCGCCATTCGTGTGATGAGAATCACCGTAAACCCCAGAAATAATAATAAATTTCTCTATGTGTATATAGAATAAAGGACTGACATATAATGTCTGTTTTAAGAGGGGAGGTGTCATGAAATATTCTAATCCACATATATAAATTATTAGGTAAATATGAAGCCTAACAAATAAAATTAATAAAGAGAAGAGCAATGGTAAAATAACAGTGCTGTCACAAAGAATGTACTCGAAATCCCCCTTGTTTTCTGCTTCGTCTGCAAATTGTAACGCTTTCACGTTGATATAAAAGCTTACTGTATTATTACCCGCCTTCTTCAATGAAACGTGTGCTGCATTTCTAAGAAAAACATTGAGACGTACTGCGTAATGACCTAAATTAATCCTAACATTAATTATACTGCGTTACCAAAACGAACGAACAGATGGACAAAAGGATAAAGAGAGAGGGGAGGGCTGAAAATCAGGAACGCATGCATCACGCGTGTAAGTCTACATGCACTAATTTTTTTTCAGACGGACAGTGATAAAATACACTACCCTTTCCCAGAGTTAGGTTTATAAATCATAAAAAACTCTTATTAGAAAAGATAACATTAGATGGGTTTACGGTTGAGAACATAACAGTACCCAGACAGCACATCTTCGAAACAGGAGGTAGAAGAAATTGCATATTTTGAATGCAGCCACGTAGCTCCTTTAAATTTGTATTTTTGGGTTCCTTAGGGCTTGCTGACAAATAATATGTAAAACGTTACGCAAATAGTCCAGGAATTAATAAATTATACCCAAAATAAAATATTGGGGGTGCCTGACAGCATAAAATCATTTCTGCTCATAAGATTTTTTTTTAACGTGTTTGAAAAAAATTTACGTTACAGAAATAGCCTACCATGTAAACTCCAAATTGATTGGAGCGCAACAAATGAAAGCCTAACCACGATTGGTCGGGCTATAAATACTATCTTGGTTGTTAGGGGAAACGGGGAAAGGTAACATTTTTTCAAACACTTGTCGAAACGGGGCTCATTGGTCAGACTCGCTGATATACACACTTGGGAGCGTTAGTTCGAAACCACTTGTTTAAAATAGCTTGATAAAGCATCAGTGCGTTGAAGCCAGCATATATTTTGCTAAATAAAAGCCTGGAAGATAAGCAGATGGGAATTTGTGCCAGTTTGTGCCAGAATTCATTGCTAATCAACGTATCTGTGTTTATTCGTATGAATTGTGGTAAGCTTGAACCATTCAATATCTTTTAATGAAAATTGAATGTGAATTGTTGATTTATGCCTGTATATATATGTGTAGTTCAGTGGCCAACGTGAGGTAAAGCCTGTAATGCTCCAGCCTGAACAGAGGGTGTCGGAGAGAAGTAAAACGGCATGGAATGGCCAAACAGTACACTGACACCTGGATGATTGACTAGAAAGAAATAATGCTGGAAGTGCAGAGGCGTAGTAACCATTAAGAAGGGTAATACTGGAATAAAGTATTTCAAATGAAGCTGACAGTTGGCCTAATGCTCTGAACTCAATGTTTGTGCTGTGTTGTGATCAATGTAACAAGAGAGTTTAAGTTAGTTATGAAGTAGAAGGTACATCCTTCTTGATTTCAGGGACAGTGGTCTTGATGGTACTGAGCAGCACCTGGTCAGAGCTTTGCTGAATCCAGAGTCGGACAGCATACTCCTTGGTCTTTTTAGCTATCAGTGAGGTGTCTCCTGAGCCCAGAGGAGAATTCGAGCAGAGGAGTCCTTTCCTGCCGCCATCACGCCAGATAAGCGAATTGGCCAGCTGAGCTCAACATTATGTCCCCTCATCTTGAAATGACTTTATAAAATTAACATTAAGAGGGGAATTTACTTGTCTTAAAATCAGGAACTGTGAACATCTCAAATACTAGTCCCTAAAGACAAACTATTGAAGTCATGATGACAAATACCAACAGAGCTTGAACAAAACAAAACCAGTATTACCTCATTTTACTACTACACAACTGACACACATAGAACATTTGTAATAATATATGTCACTACAATATTCATATTAAATACATTCTGTACATAACTTGTAATTTAAATTGATTGTGATTCCTGGTTCCCTTGTAGTTGAATCAGGACACATATTCATTCATGCCAGTAATGAATACATATTGTTTTTTGAAAGTTTATCAGTGACTCTTTTAAGATATCCTTGTAGAGTGTTATATGTATGTGAGTGTCACAGTGTTGTCAAGAGTAGTGGATTAAATTAAATTGTTTATCTGTCTGTTGTTGTGACTTACACTTCACCATACTCATACCCTAGACACATAACGTAGCATCACACTATTCCAGAATAATTCTGACTGAGATATATAGATATGTGGTAGCAAGTAAGGTTATCTATAATACACTACTCTTAATAGATATAGATACCTTCACAGCTGATCTCAGTCAGTACACTAAGTTCCCTATAAGTATTTATATTATCCCACTTCACCACATCGCAGATGCTCTTTGGTTAATATTTTCTCGTCTGGGATTTCCAGCAGAAATATTATCCGACCATGGTACCCAACTCATATCGGATACCATGTCTCAAGTAATGTCGACTCTGAAGATAGAGAGATCGCTGAGTAGTATTTATCATCCTATGTCCAATGGGATGGTGGAACGTTTGAATAGAACTCTGAAAAACCTACTAGGTAAGATAACAGAAGATCATCCTCAGGATTGGGATAGGGTTTTACCCGCGGCTCTCTTTGCATATAGAGAGGTCGCCAACGAACATACAGGATTTTCTCCCTTTGAACTTGTCTTTGGCGCGAAACCGCGAGGTCCTATGTCCTTACTGCATGATCTTATAACTGCTGATAATATTGTCGATGACACAAAATCCTCTTATGAATGTGTCATCGCACTTAGACACAAGATTATTGAAGCATGCAAATTGGCAACTGCTTCTTCTGAATTTGCCAATAAAAAGAGATGTTTGCGTCAACTTTGTCCAGGTGACAAAGCATTTGTCTTGCTACCTTGTAGGGAAAATAGACTTCTCATTTCTTGGAAAGGTCCGTACGATATAATATCAAAGGTTTCCGATGTTGACTATATCGTCGATATTGACGGGAAGCGTAAAACCTTCCACATCAACATGCTCACGGAATTCCATGAACGTCCTGATTATTTACAACCTGTTTTCCAGGCAACGGACGATTTTCCAGTCCAACATGGACAGTACTCATCTCTGTCAGTAATACAGGATGAGGAAACGAGTTTCTCGGATGTAAATTTACCTTTTCCAATGATTCCTCTTCACTCTAATGAATCATGGAAAGATGTTGCAATTTCTCCAGAATTATCTCCAGGAGAGCAGAAACAAGTTTCTACTATGTTAGAACAATTTCAGGATGTCCTTACTGACATTCCTGGTCAAACTGATGTCATTCAACATGACATTATTCTTACTGACCATAGTCCTATAAGAGTCAGACCGTATCCTATCCCGATACATTTTCAAGCACAGGTAGAGAAAGAGTTAGATGAGATGATAGAGTTAAAAATTATTGAACCATCCACATCAGCATATTCTTCGCCGATGGTTATAGTACGGAAAAAAGACAATAACATACGTCTTTGCGTGGATTATCGCAAATTGAATCAAGTGACTAAATTCGATGCTGAACCTATGCCTTTGCTAGAAGAGCTACTTACGAGACTATCGAATTCTCACTTCTTTACTAAACTCGATTTGTCTAAGGGATATTGGCAATTTCCACTATCCGAACACGCCAAACCGTTTACTGCTTTTTCGACGCCTAGGGGTCTATTCCAATGGAATTTCATGCCTTTCGGTCTTATGAACGCCCCTGCTACATTTGTACGCATGATGCGTCGAATCCTATCTCATCGCTCAGATGTCATTGCGTATCTTGATGACATCTGTCTTTTCAGTGATACTTGGAACGATCACTATAATGGTATAAATGAACTATTGTCTATCTTACGCGAGCATAACCTGACAGCGAAACCATCGAAAGCATGTATTGGTTTTAGCGAAATATCTTTCTTAGGACACCGTGTTGGTCATGGGTTCCTAAAAACAGAAGACCATAATACAAGTAAGATACTTAACATTTCTATTCCTAAGACTAAAAAGCAAGTACGAAGTCTCTTAGGTCTAATACAATTTTATGGACGATTCATCCCGAATCTGTCCTCCATTATGTCACCTCTTTCTTCCTTGCTAAAGAAAGGGTCTCCTAATGTAGTCCATTGGACTCAAGAATGTCAATCCTCTTTGGATAAGGTTAAAACTATGTTTTCTACTTCACCTATCCTAGTATTACCTTCTAAGGATAAGACATTTATTCTTCGTAGTGACGCTTTATCCACCGGGATTGGAGCTGCACTAATGCAAGAGTACTCTGGAACTCTGCATCCTGTGATGTATATTTCTCGGAAATTAAATGCCGCAGAGAAGAATTACTCGGTCCTAGACCGTGAATTATTGGCTATGGTTTGGTCAATCCTTAAACTGCAAAGATTTCTTCTGGGCGCGCATTTCATTGTGGAAACTGACCAGAAAGCTCTTACGGCTATTCAGAGTAAAAATCTGAAGAGCGCGAGATCAACGGGATACGCGTTTGCTCTACAGCCATTTCATTTTTCGGTGCGAGCTATCCGTGGGTCAGAAAATGTGATGGCAGATATTTTGTCTAGATGCCCACACGATTCATAACTGTTATACAACTTTGATACAGTTGTTTCTATGTTGAAATGTGTACACATATGTAATATATCATATATTGATTGTAACACTACTTAGCGGTTCATTGATATGTATTCACCGCTGATCTTTCAATGTTTTTCGTCTTTGATGATCATGATGTTAAGATATCTTAGATGGAATTTATGTATAAACTAATGTGAAAATTGTGTCATTGCTAATATTGTAGTATGCGTTGGTGACACCTCTCTGGAAATATTTATACTTAGAGAAGTACTTTCTCTAAGGTCATAAAACTTATGCTTATCATCTGCGCATTGTTATTGGTGCGTCGTGAGCCTATTGTATGTTGCTCCTAGATGTATTTCAAAAAAAAAAAAATGTACCATTTTTTTTTTCCCGAGGGGTGTGGTAATCTGTTGCGTGCATATTTTGACGCACATTTTACAAAAATCGATATGGCTATTTAATATGGGAAAAATATAGACATTCATTCATTTGTGTATGAAAATGCTGTCTATGGTAAAAGCGAGATAATCCATGTTTGATTCACACTTTTGATTATAGGAGTAATCGTTCTGGATATTGATCCAGCGCAAGGATATTGCGCTTGCGTTTGTACTTATTTTTTAGGGCCAGAAAATATATTAATTTGCTTATTGTGTTTATGGCCTGAATTCATATGTATTACATATTATTAGTACAAGTAGAATCAGTCCTATATTGTATATTTTGGATTGGTAGGAGGGACTAGATTCTTGTATTCCGGTCTAGCGGAAGTATGAGTTGTCTTGACAAGTCGTGATGAGTTCCGATGTACTGCTTACAAATGGCGGGGTACGTTTTTCTAGAGCTGGTCCTTTCGTCAGAAGAAAATGTCTCACGAAGTGGTTTTTCTTCTGAAGGAGATGGTGTCTCTACGATAGTTTGTGTTAGAGACTCTCCTTATGTCAGTATATAGATGATTCGGACTCCAGGTAAACCCAGCTCCTATTTTTGATGATCTCTCGTCGGTTAGGCCTAGCTTGACTTTTGTGCTTCGCTATGCTAGTGTCGTGTTTTGTATCGACGAAGATGACAGATTTTCCTGCAGCGGTTATGGCTACATGAATTAACCTGATCACCGTAGAGCTGTATGGAAACATTTATGAAATCCTTTATATACCCATTATAAATTAACTCTGGCTTATATTCTCCTTCCTATGAATGAGTGAACGACAACTCAGGGAGGTAGCCATGTTGGATTTCGGTCATCATATGTTTTGATCACTGCCAAGAGAACAGATTATTTATCTTATTATCGGACAGTGACAGGGAGATCTCAATCTTGCTAGAAACCCCCTTCGTGGTTTCATAATATATACTACAAACTATGGACGTCAAGTAACTTTGGTTATTTATCGATCCGCCCTTCACTGACGCGTTTAGTCAGATAGGGGGATGTGGCCATAATGTATCAGGACATTGAACTTTTGATGTACTGCCCATTATTTCTGAATGTGTCATGACTTCAGATCTGCTATTTATACCTACAAATTGATATGTCAACATACCATGATGTACTCGTATGTCCCAGTGTGTACGTCTGAATAAATTGAGTAAACCAAGATTCCAGCAGTCTGCATTGGTGCCTTGTAGACACAAGTGTATGAGTGGTTATATTGGTCAGCACACGAACAGCACACCATTCGCGTCAATCACACTCTACATTTCTACTTCATACATACACCATCCTGCGTCGGTTGAAGTGACCAAGTTTAGGCCTGCTTCCCCTGGAGCCTTTGCCTTCCCTAACTCAGGACTAGGGTGAGTTACCCATTTACAGCTGGGTAGACTGGAGCATGCCTGATCTCAACAACACACCACTCTTCCTTACAGAGCATCCAGTGTGTGTGTGAAAGCAACTTTACAGAGTGGAAAGAACAAAACTTTACAGTGAGATTGGACGAAAGATGGTGACACCACTGGTTAATAGCGAATGTGACGCAGAGGGTACACGTGCAGTTGAGACATCCTCAGTTGACAAGGGATTTCATCGTTCTTTTCGTGGAAGATTTTATGTAGGCAATTCCCTAGACGTCCATTGGAGTTTGGGCTGCAGGAAAACAAATAGGTTAAGTGTCAAACTGTTTGATCAAAGAGACTGTGGTTAACGTGAATAGGTCTCGGCTACCGGCTAAGAAACCATTTCGCGCCGGATTCTATTATGTCTTGTCTCGCTCCGCTCCCAGCAAAATGTAGTCTCTGAGTATTAGCTGAACGATTTCTTGTCTGCCAGTCTGGATTTTGTTGGTCTCTTTAAGTGTATGACATTGTTCAAAATAATTCTTTATGAATGCATGTTATAAATGTCATTTCTGTCTGTCTGTCTGCTTGATTGCCTGTCTGCCTGTCCGTCCATCCGCCTGTCTACCTCCGTTCATGCCTACCTACCTACCTGCCTGCCTGCATACCTACCTACCTACCTGCCTGCCTGCCTGCATACCTACCTACCTACTTGTCTATCTATCTATCTATCTATCTATCTATCTATCTATCTATCTATCTATCTATCTATCTATCTATCTATCTATCTATCTATCTATCTATCTATCTATCTATCTATCTATCTATCTATCTATCTATCTATCTATCTATCTATATTTGCCTCTATTTACTTCTATTTATCTTTGTCTAGAGTTTATCAGTGTATACTTCTGATCTATAATCTCATCTTAAATATCCGTTGACTTGCAAATTAGTTTTCCAGTAATCTCCAGTTTTTGCGAATAATAAGAAAATATCCATGAAGTTATTTTCCATTATATTCATTCCGTATAGTTCTGCCCCTTCTCTCCCCCACCTTTTTCAACCAATAAGATTATTGGTGTAGATTGAAACACAAAAAAATGAATTAACTGACACATTTTATTTAATGACAAAGCGGGAGCGGGATAGGTGAAAACAAAAGTATTATTTCTTGATTAGTTTTGTTTGTCACAGTAATAATAGAGCGACGTATAAACAAATAGAGGTCGTAGAAAAACTACAAATGGAAGAAAAATAGTAATGACAAATACCTAAGTAATAAAAAGGTAAACATTGTTGACGTATCAATAGTCATAACTCTATAATGGAAATCATAATGGATGGGAAACTACTTAAGGCTCAGAGTAAGTCCCCGTGTTGTGAGGTTGTGCATGAAGAGGCTGGCAGCCTCATTATGTCCAAGACATCGTGACATAAACTACCACAACAAGAGTATGTGGCTGCTTGGTGCAGGCTTCCTGAATAGGGAACACATGCAGTGTTGGTTCTATGCTCCATAAGGAGCGGTAAGGAAAAAGATGACAGCAAAAGAAGCAGTGATACAAGTAGAAGAGGACACATTTAGACGTACTTGGGCAGTAACTTGCTGACAAATACAGTCAAGGTAATGGGAAAAACAACGTGTTGGGGGATACAACAGAGCTGTCACGTGATATGATTATAACACGTGATCTGATATAACATGTGATCTGATATAATACAATGATCTGATATAACACGTGATCTGATATAACACGTGATCTGATATAACAGCGGCTTGCCTTGTGAGCCATATGGTATTTTCATTGATAGAATGGACAAGTGTCATAGTCTTACTACTGTTTTCGAGCACACAACGTAAAATGATTTTAAAAAAAAATTTTTTTTTTTTTTTCTATAACCAGCGGCACTCGAGCTTTCCAGCTCTTTCGGCCCAATGACATGTCATTGCGAGGCTGGGGGGTCAGTGGACTTTCCTTTCAACGGGATTTATGTGCAGGAGCCGTTCAGGTTATTCAGTCAAATTTCCGGTCGTAAAAATTTCTTCAAACGCCGACGGCCGGGTTTGAACCATGAGCACCTGGTCGCCAGTACAACGTCGTAGCCATTACACCAGCGCGGCTCCCTTTTTTAAACATTATCATTTGTCACTTCATTCATTCATTACATCTCTGGTTCTCCCCCCCCCCCCCGCGCAGTGGCGCCAATGTGACACCATCAGAGGGGGTGACACCAAAATGATTATATATAAAATTTTTGTTCAGTGTTTCAGCAGAAATTTATTATTTTGTATAAAAATATCCCTGTTGTTAGTTATAACCACAAAAACACTTCTCGTAAGCCCAGCTTACACGCACTGTAACAATGTACTTTTTAAGATTAACTTCCATTCTGTATGGTCTGGTAGGGAGGAGGTCCATGGGGGTGACATCATGAATTACCGCACTGGGTGACACCAAGCCTAGTGACGCCACTGCCCCTGCGGAGCTTTGGCCTCCAGCAAATAGTTTTACATGTCAAACTTTTATCTTGTCTTGATTTATTTTGTTGCAGGAAACCTGCACCAAGCGTTCACATACTTGTAGCGGTGGTTTCTGTATCCATTTGTTTTACATGATGATGTTACCAGCCCCAACCACTACCTCACACTAGTCACTTTGTACGGCATGTCTAAGAGAACAGTAGTCCTATTTGATCAGTTGTCTCATTAGAGATTCCAGGGACAAACACGAGGCTATCTCCATGAATGTTTTAATCTTTATTCTAGACTTCTTTATTGTTCTGTACATTATAGTAGTTTTGGTTTTATCAACCTGATCTCAGTTTCTTATTCACGACTTACAGACAAACAACGGCGCCACCTGACTGGGTGACAAGAGGTTCTTACAACAAGCAGAAGAGAAAAGAACATGCCGAAAGGAACAGCAGATAAAGAAATAGCTAAGGTCTATCACCTCAAGGGCGTATCCGTCCAAAAGTCAGTCACGACTTTCGCCAATCACTAGATCTATTATTCTTGCAATATTTGTAGAGATACTTACTACGAGTTAATAATCTGCCACGCAGACGAAAGACAGGCTCGAAGATAATAAACGTTTAGTAATGCATGGGATACATATAATGAAAGAGTAATGGGGAAATGCGACAGCGAAAACAGCAAATTACAATGGGGATACATTAATAAGTTTCTGTAGCATTAACAATCTGGTCATTGGAGGAACACTTTTCCCACACAAAGAAATTCCCAAATTAACATGGGAATCACCAAATGGTCGGGACAGAAACCAGATAGACCACATTATGATTAACGGTAGATGGAGACATGCATTACAAGATGTGAAGGTAAGAAGACGTGAGGATGTGGAAAGTGATCACCATTTAGTAGTAGCAAAACTGAAAGTGAAACTCAGAACGACTGGACCAAATGTAACTACACAGAAAAGGTTTGACATCAGCAAATTGAAGGACCCCCTTACCAGAAAAGCTTTTGCGGCTGACATTAAGAAACGATATCAATTTGCCAAAAGTCAGGAAAAGACATTGACTGATGATATAGACCAAAATTTTAACACCATTTCAACAATATACAAAGAAAGCAGCAAATCATGCTTGGGATTCCAGGAAAGGAAGAAGCAAGACTGGATAACACCAGAAACATTAAACACCATAACGATGAGAAAGAAAATGAAAAGAAAGAAAACAGAAGCGAAGTTCCCCAGGTTAAAGCAACTATATAGCGAACAGTACAGTCAACTGGACAGGGAAGTTAAACGCCAAACCCGAGCCAACAAAAGGAATTTCCTAGACGATCTTGCAAAATAGGCAGAAGAGGCTGCACTGAGAAATGAACAAAGCACGGAAAACAAAATAACTAAAATCATCAGCGGAAAACTAGGTGCAAACAATATTACATTAGTAAGAGATAAGCAAGGAAATCTCATCACGACAGCAGATACAAGATGGGCAGAGCATTTCAGAGAAACTCTGAACAAGGAACCACCAGAGACACAATTGAATGTTCCTGAGGCTGAAAATGATCTAGATGTTAATACAGACATCCCACGAAAAGAAGAAATCATCACAGCAATCAAAGGGTTAAAGAATGGAAAAGCTCCTGGTCATGATAACTTAAATGCAGAGCTATTTAAGACAGACCCAGAGCTAGCAGCAGAACTATTAGAACCACTATTTGCACAAGTCTGGAAAACAGGGACAACACCAACAGAGTGGAGAAAAGAAATAATTGTCAAATTGCCCAAGAAGGGAGATCTTGCAGACTGCAATAATTGGAGAGGAATAACTCTTCTCTCAGTTCCAAGCAAAACAAGGCAGGATAATTATAGAGAGAATTTTAAAAGCAGTAGACCACAAACTGAGGAAAGAACAAGCAGGATATAGAAAGAACAAAAGATGTGTAGATCATATATTTACCCTCAGGAACATTATAGAGCAGTGCTCAGAATGGCAGAGACAGCTGTACATTAATTTCGTTGATTTTGAAAAGGCTTTTGACAGTATAAATAGGGACAGTTTATGGAAAATACTGAGGGCTTATGGAATTCCAAGCTGCATAGTGTCAATCATAAAAAGCCTTTATGCCAACTTTACGTGCAGCATTGGGCAGAGCAACCTAACCTTTGAAGTGAAGACAGGAGTACGACAAGTATGCTCCTTATCAACCACTCTATTTTTAACAGTCATAGACTGGGTGATGCGCCAGACAACAGAGGGCAGTCCAAGAGGAATAAGATGGACTACATTTTCTACATTGGAAGATCTGGAATATGCAGATGACATTGCACTATTAGCACATTGACATCAACACATCCAGGAAAAAAAGGATAGACTTAATAAGTATAGCCAGCAGGTGGGCTTGAAGATCAATCTAAAGAAGACAGAGGTGATGACGCTCAATGTGAGCAACCCTGAGCCCATATCAGTAAGGAATCAGCAACTGGAACAGACAGACACCTTAACATACCTAGGATGCATAGTAACACCAGACGGCGGAGCAAGCAAAGACATCAACAACCGAATGAACAAAGAAAGAACAGCCTTTTTTAAAGTCTAAACAACATCTGGAAGTCCTCTCAGTACAGCACAAGCACAAAATTAAGATTATATCAGAGCTGTGTGCTTTCTGTGCTTCTCTATGGCGCGGAGAGCTGGAGAGTTACAGAGAAGGAAATGTCGACATTGTCCTCTTTTCACACAACATGCCTAAAAAAAATTCACCGAATCTTTTGGCCGAATACCACCAGCAACTAAGATCTGCTTACTCGGAGCCATCAAGAGAACATGCACACCATCATATCTGGCAGACGCTGGAGCTGGGTTGGCCATGTCCTCAGAAGAGACCCCATGTCCTCCCAGAAAGAGAGGCCGACCAAAAACAACCGATGCCATGGGGCACGAAGGATGGCCACCGACCGACAAAGCTATTGCCCTACAAGACGCCACTATGGATCTTTGACCTGAAGAAAAAAAAAGAAAAAATGCATGGGAAAGTCTTTCGAGCAGACTTCTGATAATGGCACAAAAGAGGCAAAAATAGAAGAAATATCGTTCAACGGAAAAGCTCGTCCCACAAAGCGCCAATGTTTCGCAACGAAGGAAGGAATGTTAGCTACTTAACCACTCTAGGTTAACTCGCACCCTGTTACGGTATATGATATTAACGCCGTCTGCTAAAGGTTACCAGACGTGCAATTGTAAAGGTTAAGACATTTAATATATTGCGATAGATGTTTCAATTACTGAACGCTTCATACACGATCGATTATGACGTGTATAGCGTTGTTTAGGACACAGGCGGTAACTAAGAAACGCTACCCTTTGTTACTTGACCGCCAAGCTGAATAGCTGCGTTTTTCTAACCTTCCAAGTCAATGGCATGATATAGCCATTTATATGTGTATTTTTGATGGACCAGGGTCAGTCCTAGAACTCAATATGAGAGGGAAATATATGGAGGTTAGTATTTAACTAGAATTCCCAGAAGGAGAAGAATAATCGTCAAATTCGTATGAATATATTCAGACTCGCAGTCTCACTGTCGGCAGGTAGCCATGTCTATCTGCTCGTGCATATAGCTGTGACGTTCTGACGACAATACTGCATTGTATCCTCATAACGGACATTGACACATAACCAGCAGTCTACGTTGTTGATTAATTTATGCATTACTTCTATGGACTTATGCTCTACCCCTATTGGAATTGATCATCATGTATGTATCACTGTGAATAAATGTATGGACTCAATGAACCGACTTATCACGTCAATGGAATTACAAGTTCAATATAATTGCAACTTTCAAATGTTTGCTCACACGTTTTTCTACCCCACCCCGCATTCGCGTAAAGCAACACCAATTGACACGATGAAAATCTTGAATGAAACCATATAAGAACTCAACTAACATGGCCAGAATTTATAACCACTTTATTGACATTATATGGAACATTGTTGTCAAATTGAATGTTCCAGAACAACAGAGAAGATCGCCTTCAACAGATGGTGTCCATTGATTGGGGATCGAAAAAAAAAATTCGGAAATTAACAATTGTTTACATTTGAAGGACGATCACATGATGTGCTGAATTATGACCTATGACGCATAGTTACCACAAGAGGTCAACCTTACGTCACCAAAGTTCGTGTACATGCCATACAAGTTGACAGCAGCAAGCCTCGTTTCTACGGAGGAAAAAAAAAATAACAAAGTCAACGAATAAACCCTGTATATGCATCAAGAGCAAACAGTCAGACATACTTCTACACCGTTGGTGCATACCGTCATCGACAGGAGTCCGAACTGAGCACAAAAGATAAGTCATTTAAGTGTGACCTTTGTCGGTCGATAAATAACAGTGCTGAGTCCATTTTGCTTTGATCAGGCATGTCTATGTATTTTCATGTATATATGTTAAATTTGTTTTCCATCGTATGTATTTGTTGTTAATTCGTGGGCCGGTTGGAGGGAACTGAAATCTCTGGGGAATGTCGCGAACAGCTGACCACCTAGATTTCAGTCGTTCTTAGGGAACTTAAACGATTGCATTTTTGGAAGCCCCACTGAGGTTTGCCATTGGACGACCTGTCCAAATTTGCTACCGTTTGACGATTTGTGTTAGCTGTACCGTTCAGTAGATAACTGGTGTATTTTATTCGTACTCAGTTAATAATTTTATTCAGTTCTGTACCATGTTCGTTACTATTCGTCCAGTCTCCTCTGACTATCATTTATTTTATGATTGTTAAATTTTCGTCCGTTATGAGTCCTGTGACGTCATCATTTTTCGCAGTCATTTTTTTTTTGTGTGTACTTTGAATATTCAGTTGACCTCGGGTCAGACCTTGACCCTTCATTTGGTCTGTGACATTTCCGCTTGTTTTATTTAGTTCATAAATTCATTTTTAATTGTGAAAATGTCTTGTTTGCGTCTTAACATTGTTTGTACCCCTTAGTTGCATCATTGTTTTGTTTGTCCTCATAATATATATTAATACTACATTAATAATATGATATTATATGCAATAATACACTTGTAATTTAATTTAATTAATTTTTTCTGATAATTAAGGTTAATATGGGACATTGCATAATTATGCAGTGATAGTCCAAGAAAGTAGCACTACAATTTATAATAGATGCCTAGGGCATAATAATATAATATATATATTGACAAAATAAAATAATCTTATAGCTACCTTTGAGGTAATAGACCCATTGTATATTATTTAATATACTTTTCTGGTACTAAGAGAGTGACTTAGTACATTGAACAATATAATTACTAGGAATTATACCCAACATTATTGGATATTGAGATTAATTGTGTGATATAATTACATTATATTTAACAGATATCATAACTATTTATGATATAGTATTATTTAGATACAATATTGTTACAAAATATTGTCTATTAGTTGAACTTAGACATTAAGTTCAGTACTATTGTGATTACTTATATTGAATATTTCTAAGTTGAGTAAGTATAATAATTACTCTGAAGCTACTATTGACTATTTTAATCAGTAATTATCAATAATTACTTACAGATAAAAGTCAAAATGCTTACTATAGACCATTTCGTTAAAATTGGTCGGGAATATGGTTATAAATCTCAAGAACTTCGTCAGTTTGCTGAATCAGAACTGGAAAAAAATATGAAAGAACAGAAGAAGCGAAAAAAGCTGCATTAAAGAAAGAGGAAGAGGAACAAAAGGCTGCATTAAAGAAAGAGGAAGCAGAACGTGAGATGAAGCAAATTGACAAGGAAAATAGATTGAGAGAGATTGCTCAACGTGAAAGAGAAGAGCAAAGAACAATCGCCAAACAGGAAGAAGAGAATAAATTGAAACGAGAGGAAATTATTTTACAACAAGAAATGGAATTGGCGCGTATTAAATTGGAGACAGCAAGATTACAAGCACAAAGTGCTGATGCAAACCAGAATAATAACGCACAAAATGGATCATCATCCAGCCAACCTAAACATTTCTACAACTTTAAATTACCCACTCTCAACTTGAACGTGGACGACCTTTCATCGTTCCTGTCACGTTTTGAACAGACTTGCAAAACAAACCATTTGCCTGAAGAGTCATGGGTACTCAAATTAAATGAATTCTTGGTTGGAGAACCATTGACAGCTTCTCAAAATGCTGACCCATCAATAGCAAATAACTACGGTGCTATTAAGTCCTTGCTTTTACGAAGGTTTCACCTGGACGAGGAACACTGTAGGTTGAAATTTAAGGGAATTTTACCTGAATCTCCAAAAGATTTTGCAGGATTCATTGCGAACATACGCAATACATTTAATAGATGGGTTGAACTGGCAGAAGTCAACAAATCATACGACAAATTAGTTGATTTACTACTACGGGATAAGGTATTATCTTCGGTTAGCCAGCCATTTTTTTGCATATTTGCAGGAGCGTAAACCAGGTACTATGGATGAGTTAGAAAAAAATTTCTTTAAACTACTGTTCGGCACATCCGAATGCAACCATTTCTAACTCCTCATTAAGAGAACCTCTACCTGTGGCGTCTAATATGGCCTACAATCACAATAACAAACAAAGACATCACAGTGTAGACAGAAGCAGGTTCCAAAGAAATCACAATGTTAACTTTCAGAAGGGACATAATAATGATTTCAACAATAAAAATGAGTTCAACAGAGGTAGATCACGAGATAGAAAGTATTCACCTCAAACAAACTACCACAATGGTCAACATAACACTAATTATAATCGATCACATACTCCCAATAATAATAATAACTGGAATGGTAATAATCATGGCTCGAGACATCGAGATAATAGTTACTATAGAGGACGACGAGATAATTCTAACAATTATACTCGGAATCGATCTCATTCTCGGGGATCATCTCATTACAACCATAATACAGGGGCGGCAGTTACAAATAATACTACCCCTACAGCTCAGGTCCCACTTGACAATAATACAACACAGTCTTCTGCTGCATGTTTTGCTATTAATTATAATGTGGCAAATAGTTGCCAACAATGCAATCTTATTTTTCAGAAGGCGAAAGAAACAGTGCTTAACTGCGGACATATTACACCAGAGGTAGGTCTTGCAGTCAACGATGGAACAGGCCTACTAATTTTTAACAGGGGATTAGTTAATGGATCCGTCGTCTCAGTGTTGAGGGATTCGGGATCCACAACGATTGGTGTACGACAGTCGCTGGTACATCCTAGCTGTGCAACGGG
Source organism: Oreohelix idahoensis (assembly GCA_024509875.1). Lineage (NCBI taxonomy): Eukaryota > Metazoa > Mollusca > Gastropoda > Stylommatophora > Oreohelicidae > Oreohelix > Oreohelix idahoensis. The sequence continues at coordinate 96,691 of JAMPIV010016941.1, forward strand.
GGAATATGTCCGTTGCATGACTTTTGGTGGAACAATAGAGTTTTACCCCACAGCTATTATTCATGTTAACACTCCTTTTTTCACAGGGAACGTAAAAGTATGTATGCTAAAAAAGCCTATAGCTGATTTGATGGTCGGTCGTATACACGGCAGTAAAGATTGTACTCCAGATGAGATTATAGAATGGGAGAAACATAACCTATGCACTGGAAACGCCGTGACGACTAGAGCGCAGACTCAACTCATGGAGAAAGTTGATGATAATAAAATGGATGCAGACAACCAAGAGGAATTTGTAGTCAATTCACCTATTGACAGGGAAACATTTGCAACCAAACAAAAAGAGGATAAATCTTTAAAAAAATTTTTTAATTTGGTTGATAAAGTTGACAATCTATCCTCAGGTAATAATAACAAACATTGTTTTGTTATTAAAAATGACATATTGATTAGATGTTTTAATGACAAATCACAAATGAAACAACAAGTTATGGTCCCATATACTTTTAGACGGTACATTCTTCAACATGCACATGACTCACATTGTGCTGGACATATGGGATATACTCGAACACGATCTCGAGTACTGTCTTCATTCTTTTGGCCAGGGGTGTCAAGAGATATTTCGCAGTATGTACGTTCCTGTACTACATGCCAAGAAGTGAAAGCACGTGGAGCTTTTCACACGGCGCCTATTCAGGCTTGCGATATCTCAGTGAGACCTTTTGACAAGATGGCAATAGACATTATTGGTCCATTGCTACCATCGGCCAGAGGACATAGATTCGTCCTTACGTGCATTGATTTGTGCACACGATGGCCAGAAGCTATCCCATTAAAGACCACCACTACCACAGATGTAGCTGATGCACTACATCTCATCTTTTCTAGAATAGGGTTTCCTAGAAAACTTTTATCAGACCATGGGTCACAGTTTATATCTGACACCATGAAGGAAGTCATGAAAACTTGGAACATTGATAGGAATTTAAGTAGTATTTATCATCCTATGAGTAATGGTGCGGTTGAAAGACTTAACCGTACACTTAAACAACTACTACATAAGGTTACTGCTAAGCACCCTCATGACTGGGACAGAGCACTCCCAGCTGTTCTATTTGCTTATCGGGAGGTACCGCATGAACAAACTGGCTTCTCTCCCTTTGAATTAGTTTTTGGTGCTCCCCCAAGAGGTCCTATGGGACTAATAAAAAACTTATTAATTGACGAGGAGATGACTCAGGACACTCAGTCATCTTACGAGTACGTGATTAATCTTCGGAAGAACATTATTGAGTCTTGCCAGTTGGCAACAGCTTCTTCTGAGGCTGCAAAAGCTAAGGCTCGATCTCTACAAAATAGGTCTCGACGATTACGCCAATTATTCCCAGGCGACGAAGCTTATGTGTTACTTCCTCACAATAACAATAAATTACTGATATCCTGGAATGGTCCTTACAAAGTCATTGATAAAATTTCCGACGTTGATTACGTCTTAGATATCAAGGGACACAAAAAGATATTTCATATTAACATGCTCAAGCAATTTCATACACGTCCTGAACACTTACAGTCAATTTTTCATGAACTAGATGACAACACAGTATCCACTTGTCATTATTCTAACTTATCTGTCATCCAGGAAGAAGAATCTTCTTTTCCTGAGGTACAGTTACCGTTACCTGTACCAGTAGTTCAACCTACTGAATCTTGGCGGGATGTAACCATCTCTTCAACGGTTACACCGCAACAGCGTCTACAGATTGCTAATCTATTACAATCTTATCCAGATGTGTTGACCGACGTCCCGGGTCGCACATCGGCTATCAGTCATGACATTACTCTCAATGATGATACACCTATTCGTGTACATCCCTATTCTGTTCCTTTACATTTCCTTGCTAAAACTACTAAGGAACTTGAACAGATGTTTTTTCTGGGAATCATTGAGACTAGTAATTCGCCATTCTCTTCTCCATTGGTGATTGTCCGGAAGAAGGACAATAACATCAGACTATGTGTTGATTATAGAAAATTAAATGCTAAGACTATAGTTGACAGCGAACCACATCCACTTATTGACGACTTACTACCACGTCTATCCAACGCAACTATATTTAGTAAGATAGACTTAACTAAAGGTTATTGGCAGATACCACTGACCGAAAAGGCTAAGTACTACACCGCATTTTCCACTCCACAAGGTCTATACCAGTGGAATGTGATGCCTTTTGGGCTTGTTAATGCGCCAGCTACCTTCATTCGCCTGATGCGACAAATTTTATCAGGTAGACCAGACGTTATTACATATATTGACGACATATGCTTGTTTAGTTCGTCGTTTGAGGAACATGTTTCGGGACTTAGATATGTTTTTGACACTCTAAGGAATTATCATCTAACTGCTAAACCTACAAAGGTGCAAATCGCGTGTAATGAGATAACCTTTTTGGGACATATCATTGGATCGGGATATATCCGAACGTTACCTAGTACAGTCTCCAAAATTCTAAACATAGCAGTTCCTCAGACGAAGAAACAGGTCAGGAGTTTGTTAGGACTTGTTCAATATTACAGTAGATTCATACCAAACTTGTCATCCATCACGGCTGTATTGTCTTCATTGTTAAAAAAAGATATGCCGGTGAAGGTGACATGGACTGGTACATGCAATGAAACTTTCAACAAAATTATAAATTTGTTCTCGCATGAACCAATTTTAAGACTTCCCGATGCTTCCAAAAGATTTTTCTTACGAACAGATGCTAGTAACTACGGCATTGGTGCATGCCTGCTCCAGAACCATGATGGCATTCTACATCCTACGTTATACATTTCAAGAAAGCTGAAGCCGGCAGAAACAAAGTATTCAACAGTCGACAAGGAACTTTTATCTGTGATCTGGGCAATAACCAAACTTGAAAAATTCTTGCTTGGTGCTCCCTTCACCATACAGACGGACCAACGTGCTGTAGCATCCTTGCGTCGATCGAATCATACAAGCCAGAAACTTGCCAGATATTCAATCATCCTACAGCCATTCGAGTTCTCCATTGAACACATACCTGGCACTGAAAATTGTGTGGCAGATGCATTGTCACGTAATCCTATTGACGACGAATAATCAACATTGACACTCTTAAACTATTTCAATCAGCACTACATTGGATTGAACGAAGTATCAACTATAAAGGAACTAACCTTGCCTTCAATTTAAACTTTATATACACTATATGCATCACAGAATTGAACTAAAAGACAATCAAGGTATATATACTGACATTCGAACTTCGTCTAATGTCCATACACGATATACGAATATCATTGATCAATCATGGAACAATATCTGACGACAAGTCGAACTTATTATTCTATGTGCACTTAATTCTTGGATGCTAGGATAAATGACATTTCTTTCCAACGTAAACGTTTGAACATTTTTGCCTAAAAGAATTCATCAGGATCAAGACTACGGATGGATCATCATATCCTATACTAATTAATTAGTTAACTTAACTTCTTAATTGAATTATTATCAATAAAATGAAATGTGAGAAAAAAATGAAATGAAAGAACAAAAAAGAGAACGAAATACTAAAAGAAGAAATTATGAAAAGAGAAAATAAATCTCACACAAGTATTAGATTAATAATTTTTTTTAATGTACCTATACATTATTTAGTTAGTTAAATTAGATAGTTATTATTCACTAACACTTAACACACACAATTAAGTTAAAACTTATATTCGAATTTCTTTCTATTTCTTCTCACTTATTTTGTCTTTTTCTTCTCTCATAACATCGCGTTACATTAGAACCTTAATAATTTAACTCTTAATTTAATTAATTAATTTAATTTTAATTAGTCAAATTAATTCCTATATGACATACTAATACGACAGACCTTACTTTAATTTAATTTTATCATTCACTATTAACATTGGACATTTATTTAGTTGATATAATAATATGTATAATATTGATATATAATGTGATTTATGTTAGATGACTATGACAAATAGTTAGTTGACACGACCGCAACACGGTTCTACTCAGAACATCGTCGGCCATATGTCACAATTGTGTTAAATTTTTTTTTTTTGAAAAATTGTTAAGTCGGATAGATATTGAAAAAAAATCTATCGATTTTTTTTTCCCCGGTGTACAGGGAATTGTTACGGTATATGATATTAACGCCGTCTGCTAAAGGTTACCAGACGTGCAATTGTAAAGGTTAAGACATTTAATATATTGCGATAGATGTTTCAATTACTGAACGCTTCATACACGATCGATTATGACGTGTATAGCGTTGTTTAGGACACAGTCGGTAACTAAGAAACGCTACCCTTTGTTACTTGACCGCCAAGCTGAATAGCTGCGTTTTTTCTAACCTTCCAAGTCAATGGCATGATATAGCCATTTATATGTGTATTTTTGATGGACCAGGGTCAGTCCTAGAACTCTATATGAGAGGGAAATATATGGAGGTTAGTATTTAACTAGAATTCTCAGAAGGAGAAGAATAATCGTCAAATTCGTATGAATATATTCAGACTCGCAGTCTCACTGTCGGCAGGTAGCCATGTCTATCTGCTCGTGCATATAGCTGTGACGTTCTGACGACAATACTGCATTGTATCCTCATAACGGACATTGACACATAACCAGCAGTCTACGTTGTTGATTAATTTATGCATTACTTCTATGGACTTATGCTCTACCCCTATTGGAATTGATCATCATGTATGTATCACTGTGAATAAATGTATGGACTCAATGAACCGACTTATCACGTCAATGGAATTACAAGTTCAATATAATTGCAACTTTCAAATGTTTGCTCACACGTTTTTCTACCCCACCCCGCATTCGCGTAAAGCAACACCAATTGACACGATGAAAATCTTGAATGAAACCATATAAGAACTCAACTAACATGGCCAGAATTTATAACCACTTTATTGACATTATATGGAACATTGTTGTCAAATTGAATGTTCCAGAACAACAGAGAAGATCGCCCTCAACACACCCATCCATGTTCATTTTCTCACAAATATGTGTATTAAAAGTTTAGAGGCTTTATGTGCTACACAAAGATGTACGTTACATATTCATGTTCACGTGCTGATTTAAATGCCCATCGCTGTGCGTACATATTTTCATATTACTGTAATCATATTCTCCTCTTGTAGTTCCCTGACGACTCTCAAAGACAGAATAGTACTACAACATCGGCAGCAAGTCGTACATGGCGACTAATATGATGTTTTTATGGGGATGGGGGGGGGGGGGGGGGGGCCCCGTCATATAAAACACAGAACCACCACTGCAAGAGCATTTGAATGATTGATGCAGGTTTCCTTCACAGACCAACCAACCAACCAGCCATAGAGCCAGCTCCATTATCCATAAGGAGCGGACAAGGAAAATGATGGTAACCAGATGGTTTTTAAAAAAATATATAGTATAAGGTGTACAAATAATATTTTTTTTAAATATCTAGTATTAAGGTGTACAAATAATATTTTTTAAAATATCTAATATAAGGTGTACAAATAATATTTTTTTAAATATCTAATATAAGGTGTACATAATATTTTTTAAAATGTCTAATATAAGGTGTACAAATAATATTTTTTTAAATGTCTAATATAAGGTGTACAAATAATATTTTTTAAAATATCTAATATAAGGTGTACAAATAATATATTTTTTAAAATATCTAATATAAGGTGTACAAATAATTTTTTTAAACATACCTAATATAAGGTGTACAAATAATATTTTTTAAAATATCTAATATAAGGTGTACAAATAATATTTTTTAAATATCTAATATAAGGTGTACAAATAATATTTTTTAAAATATCTAATATAAGGTGTACAAATAATATTTTTTAAAATATCTAATATAAGGTGTACAAATAATATTTTGTTAAATAATAAGCATACACATTAACTCAAATATTGACATTGTTAACTGTATGTTGTGAACATAGATTTTACTTTGTAGTATTGTGTACCACCATACTACCAGCTCAACAGAAGAGAACAAGTGACAATCCTTCAGACTCCCGCATGGGCCACGCCAGATTGCGATATCATCTATTCAACAAGCTGAAGATAAGAACTACCGATGATTGTAACTGTGGCACTGATAAAATGACTGCTGAACATCTGCTTCAAAGATGTCCAACATATGTGGAACAGAGAAAGCGCATATGTCCAGCACCAGTACCTTTGGTGGAAAAGCTCTACGGAGATGCAAATAGCCTTAAGCTGACTACTGCTGTCTTTGAAAACATTCAAGTGGACGTCCGACAGCGTACGAAGAAGAAGAACAAGAACCTCCATGCGACTAGCGCGAGCCTATGGTACTGCTATCATTACGTACCTGATATTATGTTAACATGTTGCTGTTCAAAATAGATTATTTTATATTTTTACTGAAGAGACGCAACACGAGCTTAACTAGGTTTGGTTTGGTTTGGTTTGGTTTGGTTTTAAAGACTATCTTCATTGCACACGGACAACTCCATCAGTGCTCCTATCTCCTTCTTTAGATCACACAAGGAGGATTTCAGCACAGTGCACGAACTCTGAAGCACCGGCGAGAATCCCAGTGTGTGTATTTAGGAATCATACATTCTATAAATATTTTTGTGGTGGCTAGGTTTCTAATTTTTTAATTTTGCCAGGGCAGCGGCCGGATAGGTCTACTCTTTCCGATTTCCAACTGCCTTCGAATTTTTAACGTGCGCAACTTGCACATGGCACCTTCTATTTGTTCGCCCTTATCCATGAAGTCTAGACATCCGATCTCACGACCGAAAAGGGGGGGAAGGGGGGAGGAGGAGTATGACATCATTAGGACCACTGGTTATGAAAACATTCCCATAAATTATATTCCTTCAACTGGGAATCGAACCCGGCATTTCTAGAATTCGAGGTGGACGCCATACCTCTTAGCCACTCCGACTCCTAAAAAACCTAACTAGGAAAGTGCGATTTTCAGTCACATTCATGTTCAGTCGCATTCATGTTCAGTCACATTCATGTTCAGTCACATTCATGTTCACTCACATTCGTGTTCAGTCACATTCATGTTCAGTCACATTCATGTTCAGTAATTTTTTTCTTTAATTTTGACACACATGCAGACACATACAGACACACACATATATATATATATATAGTCTGGAAAAAACAGTGATGGAAGGCATGGTCCCTGGAAAAAGGGGAAGGGGTCGACCTAGACGACGGTGGACCCAGGACATCACAGAGAGTCTGAACTTGTCTTTGGCTGATGCAGGTCGACTTGCCCAGAATCGTGATGCGTTCAGAGCAGCTGTAATGGAAACAACGTTCTGGAAAGAATACGTCACATGATGATGATGATGATGATATATATATATATATATATATATATATATATATATATATATATATATATATATATATATATATATATATATATATATATATATATATATATACACACACACACACACATATATAGCATGAGGGTGTGAATGCTTCGTGCAGGTTTCTTGTAAGGAGACCAGAGACAATGATGGCTCCAACTGCAAAGGAAAATGGCGATGAAAGAGGATCATGTCATCAAATGTATTCATGTAGTCAACCATTAGTTACTTCATCAAATTATTCACTTAATCATACATTAGGTCAATCAAATGCCCTCTGGAAATACTGTTTCAATATTTCAAGTAACCAAAGTATCGCACCATAATTAAATCAGCCATTGCATTTATCAATTATGGAATCGAACCGCCTATCTATGTCCTTAGTTAATCAAATAATTATGGCGAATACAACAGCTGGCGTGTCCCACATATTAGCAAACTTGGAATTTAAAAACAATCCCCTATATCCGTTATTCTGCCTGATTATGTGTGGTGAAGTGGGATGTTATAAATATTTATATGGGACTTAGTGTACTGACTGAGATCAGCTGTGAAGGTATCTATATCTATTAAGAGTAGTGTATTATAGATAACCTTACTTGCTACCACATATCTATATATCTCAGTCAGAATTATTCTGGAATAGTGTGATGACTACGTTATGTGTCTAGGGTATGTGTATGATGAAGTGTAAGTCACAACAACAGACAGATAAACAATTTAATTTAATCCACTACTCTTGACAACACTGTGACACTCACATACATATAACACTCTATGAGAATATCTTAAGGAGTCACTGATAACTTTTCAAATAACAATATGTATTCATTTTTGTCATAAAGGTATATGTGTCCTGATTCAAATACAAAGGAACCAGGAATCACAATCAATTTTAATTACAAGTATATGTACAGACTTTATCAATATGAATATTGTAGTGACATATATTATTAAAATATCCTATGTGTGTCAGTTGTGTAGTGGTAATATGAGGTAATACTGGTTTTGTTTTGTTCAAGCTCTGTTGGTATTTGTCATCATGACTTCAATAGTTTGTCTTTTGGGACTAGTATTGGAGATGTTCTCAGTTCCTGATATTAAGACAATTAAATTCCCCTCTGAATGTTATTTTTACAAAGTCATTTCAAGATGAGGGGACATAATGTTGAGCTCAGCTGGCCAAATCAGCTTATCTTGCGTGATGGCGGCAGGGAAGGACTCCTCTGCTCGAATTCTCCTCTGGGCTCTGGAGACACCTCACTGATAGCTAAATGGACCAAGGAGTATGCTGTCCGACTCTGGATTCAGCAAAGCTCTGACCAGGTGCTGCTCAGTACCATCAAGACCACGGTCCCTGAAAACAAGAAGGATGTACCTTCTACTTCATAACTAATTGATACTCTAGTTCTACACTGAGCACAATACAACACAAACATTGAGTTCAGAGCGTTAGGCCAACTGTCAGCTTCATCTGAAATACTTTATACCAGCATTACCCTCCTTAATGGTCACTACGCCTCTGCACTTCCAGCATTATTTCTATCTAATCAATCATCTAGGTGTCAGTGTACTATTTGGCCATTCCATGCCGTTTTACTTCCCTCCGACACCCTCTGTTCAGGCTGGAGCATTATAGGCTTTATCTCTTGTTTGCCACTGAACTACACATATATATACAGGCATAAATTAACAATTTACATTCAATTTTCATTAAAAGATATTGAATGGTTCAAGCTTACCACAATTTCATGGAAATAAACACAGATACGTTGATTAGCAATGAATTCTGGCACAATTACTGGCACAAATTCCCATCTGCTTATGTTCCAGGCTTTTATTTTAGCAAAAATGTGAGCTGGCTTCAACGCACTGTCGCTTTATCAAGCTTATTTGCACTAGTGGTCTCGAACTAACGCTCCTAAGTGAGTATATCAGCGAGTCTAGCCAATGAGGCCACGTTTCGACAAGTGTTTGAAAAAATGTTACCTTTCTACGTCTCCCTAACAACCAAGATAGTATTTATAGCCCGACCAATCGTGGTTAGTTTTTCATTTGTTGCGCTCCAATCAATTTGGAGTTTACATGGTAGGCTATTTATGTAACGTAAGGTTTTTTTCAAACACGTTATAAAAAATTTTATGAGCAGAAATGATTTTGTGTTGTCAGGCATCCCCACTATTTTATTTTGGTTATAATTTATTAATTCCTGGACTATTTGCGTAACGTTTTACATATTCTTTGGCAGCAAGCCCTAAGGAACCCAAATATCCAAATTTAAAAGAGCTACGTGGCTGCGTTCAAAATATGTATTTTCTACCTCCTGTTTCGAAGATGTGCTGTCTGGGTACTGTTATGTTTTCAACCGTAAACCCATCTATTGTTATCTTTCCTAATAAGCGTTTTTTATGATTTTAAAACCTAACTCTGGGAAGGGTAGTGAATTTATCACTGTCCGTCTGAAAAAAAGTTAGTGCATGTAGTCTTACACGCGTGATGGCAGCATTTGTGTATCGCGCGAAGCGTGTTGCATGCGTTCCTGATTTTCAGCCCTCCCTCTCTCTTTATCCTTTAGTCCATCTGTTCGTTCGTTTTGGTAACGCAGTATAATTAATGTTAGGATTAATTTAGGTCATTACGCAGTCTGCCTCTCAATGTTTTTCCAAGAAATACAGCACACGTTTCATTGAAGAAAGCGGGTATAATACAGTAAGCTTTTACTATCAACGTGAAAGCGTTACAATTTGCAGACGAAGCAGAAAACAAGGGGGATTTCGAGTACCTTCTTTGTGACAGCACTGTTATTTACCATTGCTCTTTTCTTTATTTATTATATGTATTTATTAGGCTTTATATTTACTTGATAATTTATATATGTGGATTAGAATATTCCACGACACCTCCCCTCTTAAAACAGACATTATATGTCAGTCCTTTATTCTATATTCACATAGAGAAATTTATTATTATTTCTGGGGTTTACGGTGATTCTCATCACACGGATGGCGGCTTAAAAAATCCGCTCCCAAATTGGTTTTTCCAGATATATACTCAATGCTAAAATTATATGGAGCCAAAAGTAAAGACCATCGGAGTAACCTGGAGTTCTCATGCCTAGCCTGTGCTAGAACGATAACGGTTTGTGGTCTGTTTGCAACTTAAATGCCTTCCCATATAGATAAATATTGAATTTCTTTATCGCCCATATTACTGCAAGACATTCTTTTTCGCTAGTTGAGTAGTTGATTTCAGCTTTATTCAACTTTCTGCTAGCATATGCCACTGGGCTTAATTCCCCATCCAATGCATCTGATTTCTGTAGTAGAGTTGCACCTAACCCAATATTACTTGCATCCGTCCTTACAATGAATTCTTGACTTAAGTCAGGTAATTTCAAAATGGGTTTACTTGTGAGCTTTTCCTTCAATTCTTGGTAAGTCATTTCACATTGTGGTGTCCATGTAATGCGATCTGGATGTCCTTTACGTGTCAATTCAGTTAACGGTGCACATATGGAATTAAAGTTTTTGATATACTTCTGGTAGAAACCACATAATGAGACAAAGGATCTCACGTCCTTCTTGGTTTGTGGTCTCGGGGCGTTCTGTAGTTTCTCTAAATTCTTTGGGTCAGGGGTCATGTTTCCCTGATAAACTGTGTGTCCCAAAAATTCCAATTCTTTACATCCAACGCAACATTTAGTTGGTCGGGCTGTTAAATTTGCCTCCCTAAGTCGATTAAACAGCATGTTCAGAGAGTCAATGTGTTCCTCAAATGTTTCTGTTGCTATAAGGATATCATCCATAAAATTTGTTATACAGGGATTATTCAGAGGATCCAATAATTTTCTCATCATTCTAGAGAAGACACTAGGCGCATTCTTCAATCCAAATGGCAATCTATTAAACTCATAGTGTCCTTCTGAGGTACTAAAAGCTAGGTATGGTCTAACCTCAGGCTTCACTGGAATCTGATAGTATCCTTTACTCAGATCCACTTTTGAGAAATATTTAGCTTTATTTAGTCTGGCAAACAGCTGATTTGTATCCGGCAATGGATCCACCTGTCCTTCTGTAATAGCATTCAGTCTCCTGTAATCTATACAGAGTCTATGTTCTCCAGAGGGCTTCCTTAAGAGTACAACACCGGAACTATACGAAGACTCACTGTGCGCAATAATTCCTTCCTTCAACAGATAGTCTATCTCTTCCTTCAAAGCTTTCTCCTTAGCAAACGGAATCGAATATGGTTTCATACAGACAGGTGTGGAGTCTATTAGTTTCATATCATATTCCAATAGGTTTGTATGCCCTGGTCGGTCTGTTAACACCTCTGCATGATTATTTAGAACCTGTTGCACTCTCTCTTTCTGAGTTTTCGTTAAATGTGTACTGATTTTCACCTGTGCTGCTGTCTCACAGGGGTGTAATGGATATTCAAATGAGGAAAGTGGTTCCTTTTTCATCTCCATGGCGATGGACAAGGTCAACAAGTGTGTCTCTTCCTGATGTTCTCTTTCCAAATATTTCTTCAGGAGATTCACATGATAGATTTTTTCTTTCCCCTTCTTATCTATCTTATAATTTGTTCTAGATACCTTCTCTAAAACTGTATATGGACCCTGCCATCCAATTTGTAACTTATTCTGACTCCCGGGCAAAAGAAGCAGTACTTTCTCTCCCACAGCCAAATTTCTGTCTTTCGCCTTCCTGTTATAATAGGCAGCATGTTTCTTCCTGGCTTGTTTCAAATTTTCATTGGCAAGTTTCCAGCCAGTTTTCAACCGAGTGGTCAGCTCATTCACATATTGGTATGAAGATGTAATGTTTTCCTCTGCCTTTTCATCAGTCCACGTTCTTAACAAAGCTTCAAGTGGACCTTTTATTGGCCTTCCAAACAATAATGTTGCCGGGGCCATACCGGTTGAACTATGGGGTACCTCCCGATAAGCAAAGAGGGCGGCGTGCAGGTACTGGTCCCATGTATCTGGTTTTTCGTGTGCCAACTTTCTCAGGATCGACATCAATGTGCCGTTAAATCTTTCCACTTGGCCGTTCCCTTGGGGATGATACACACTACAATGGAAGTGTTTGGCCTGGAAGATCCTGAAAACTTCTTCAGTTAGTTTCCCCTTGAACTGAGAGCCATTATCAGTCAAGATTTGATTGGGAAAGCCTAACCTTGTGAAAATTGTGAGCAATGCCTCTGCCACATGTTTGGAATCAATCGATGACAGGGCTACTGCCTCTCCCCACATAGAACAAGTGTCCACCAGAGTCAGAATGTAGCTGTTCCTTCTCTTGGTTCGGGTGAGAGGTCCCACAAGATCCACGGCAACTCTTTCAAAGGGTGTTCCCACTATGGGCATTTCCCCCAGAGTTGCTGGTGCAGTCCAATGTTTAGGTGCTACTCGTTGGCACTCTGGACAGGATTTTACATATCGTTTGATATCTTCAGTTATTCCTGGCCAGAAATAGTGACAAGCTATTCGCTGTCCTGTTGCGCTGATTCCCATATGACCACTGAAGGGAATCGCATGCCCTAGTTCCAACACTTTAGTCCTATATGAAGTGGGAAGGACCAGCTGTCCGTGACCATTGGATTCAGATCCAGCCTTCCTATATATCAGTTTGTTTTTCATATAAAACTCTCCCTTGCCTGGAGGTGTATGAGATTTGGGCAACTTCTTGAAACATGGCTTGAGTGTTTTGTCCTCAGCCTGTGCCTTCCTCATCTCATCTGGGTGAGTATTTATGGGATTATCCTCCTCCTTCTTTGACTGTGATCTGGTCTGCACTGTTGCCAATATCACAGGTCTCTTGGGATTCCCCAAGAAGACATATCTACACCCCAATATTAGAGGGTAGATTGGCTCATTTATCACTGCTGCTTTTATGATTCCTTCCACATATCGCGTTTTCACTTTTATTCGGGCGACGGGAAGTGTCATGGTAGCTACATCCTTGGTTGCAGTTTGAATCTCCACTGTTTCTGTGGTGTATTGATCGGCCTGCACCAGGTGAGAACTCACAACGGAATCGTAATCTAAACCGGTATCATATAAACATCTTATAGTGACACCATTACAGATGACATCTTCACACACTGGGGGGTGGTATGGTTCCTGTAATTCTTCAGGTTTGCCCTTCTTTTCCTTTTTCCCCGATGTCATAGCAGCAAAATGAGGAGGTTTCCTTCTACAATGGTCAGTGTCATGATTGTTCATCTTACAATTTTTACACCACCTTTTTCCTTGGTTGAAAGATTTTCTTTCATCATATTTCCTTTCATCGAATTGTGGGAATTTATTTTTATTTTCATACCGTGGCCTATCAAATTGGTGCTTACCTTTATTTTGATCCTTAGGATCAAATTTATTAAAGTTCTGTGGTGCCCTAAAGTTATCCACTTGTTTCTTTTTATTACCTGTTACCTCTGCTTGAGCTGCTTGATACCTTTCAGCAACATTTAGCAACTCATCCAGCCTCTCTGCACCTTGTTCCATGAGAAACTTTCTCAGGTCTGGAGCCATGGACTCTCTTAGTTGCTCTATAAGGACCATTTCCTTAAGATCTTGGGTTTTCCCCAGAGAAGTCCATTTCTCCAAGTATGTCTCTATTCGTGCAGAGAACTGGTGATAGGTTTCACCTGACAGTAGTTTAGCATTCCTAAATTTTTTCCTGTAAAACTCTGCATTCTTTTCATACCTTAACAAAAGAGCCTGCTTTAGCATGTCATAATTTTCCTGATCACCTCTGCTCATTTTTGCAAAAACTTCATAAGCTGCCCCACGAAGTCCCTGAGATAACTTTAAGCTCCACCTTTCTCTCTCTAACCCATACGTGGTAGCTAATAGCTCATACCTATTTAGGTAGCTCTCTATATCATCGTCTTTCTCAACAAAATGATCTAAATGAAAATTCATAGCTGAGGTTGAGGCTCCTTGAGTAACCGTAGCATCAGAGGCAAAGGAACTGGCACCATTTTCAGGAGCATGGCCTTGAAACTCAAACTCCCTTAGTCGTAACTCATGTTCCCTTTGTAATCTTTTATCTTCTGCTTCCCTTTCTGCAGCTAATTTCCTCTCTTCCCTTTCTGCAGTTAATTTCTTCTCTTCCCTTTCTGCAGCTAATCTTTTGTCTTCTCTTTCTGCCTCCAATTTCTTAGCCTCAGCCTCAATCTGCAACCTCTTAGTCTCAGCCTCTAACTTTCTTTCGGCCTCTTTTTCTAATCTTCTTTCTTCGCGTTCAATAAATTTATCACATTCCGTAGTGACATAGGCAACCATAACTTGCCCATCTAATCCTAACTCTTTTGCAGTCTGTACAGCAGCAGATCGAAACTTGGCCAGGTCCGCCATTGTCTATCAGGTAAATTTCTACAATGTCTAACCAACAATTTAATCTCTAAATATATCTAATGGACAACACAGGCACCGTGAGCTCAACCTTATTTAATTCCACCCAAGGATACCTTTTAATTCTTATATTCCCTGAAGTGAATTACCCCCAATATTTTTAATAGGGAAAGATTCAAAATCCCAAGAGCGAGACCCCAATATATGTGGTGAAGTGGGATGTTATAAATATTTATATGGGGACTTAGTGTACTGACTGAGATCAGCTGTGAAGGTATCTATATCTATTAAGAGTAGTGTATTATAGATAACCTTACTTGCTACCACATATCTATATATCTCAGTCAGAATTATTCTGGAATAGTGTGATGACTACGTTATGTGTCTAGGGTATGTGTATGATGAAGTGTAAGTCACAACAACAGACAGATAAACAATTTAATTTAATCCACTACTCTTGACAACACTGTGACACTCACATACATATAACACTCTATGAGAATATCTTAAGGAGTCACTGATAACTTTTCAAATAACAATATGTATTCATTTTTGTCATAAAGGTATATGTGTCCTGATTCAAATACAAAGGAACCAGGAATCACAATCAATTTTAATTACAAGTATATGTACAGACTTTATCAATATGAATATTGTAGTGACATATATTATTAAAAATATCCTATGTGTGTCAGTTGTGTAGTGGTAATATGAGGTAATACTGGTTTTGTTTTGTTCAAGCTCTGTTGGTATTTGTCATCATGACTTCAATAGTTTGTCTTTTGGGACTAGTATTGGAGATGTTCTCAGTTCCTGATATTAAGACAATTAAATTCCCCTCTGAATGTTATTTTTACAAAGTCATTTCAAGATGAGGGGACATAATGTTGAGCTCAGCTGGCCAAATCAGCTTATCTTGCGTGATGGCGGCAGGAGGGACTCCTCTGCTCGAATTCTCCCCTGGGCTCTGGAGACACCTCACTGATAGCTAAAAAGACCAAGGAGTATGCTGTCCGACTCTGGATTCAGCAAAGCTCTGACCAGGTGCTGCTCAGTACCATCAAGACCACGGTCCCTGAAAACAAGAAGGATGTACCTTCTACTTCATAACTAATTGATACTCTAGTTCTACACTGAGCACAATACAACACAAACATTGAGTTCAGAGCGTTAGGCCAACTGTCAGCTTCATCTGAAATACTTTATACCAGCATTACCCTCCTTAATGGTCACTACGCCTCTGCACTTCCAGCATTATTTCTATCTAATCAATCATCTAGGTGTCAGTGTACTATTTGGCCATTCCATGCCGTTTTACTTCCCTCCGACACCCTCTGTTGAGGCTGGAGCATTATAGGCTTTATCTCTTGTTTGCCACTGAACTACACATATATATACAGGCATAAATTAACAATTTACATTCAATTTTCATTAAAAGATACTGAATGGTTCAAGCTTACCACAATTTCATGGAAATAAACACAGATACGTTGATTAGCAATGAATTCTGGCACAATTACTGGCACAAATTCCCATCTGCTTATGTTCCAGGCTTTTATTTTAGCAAAAATGTGAGCTGGCTTCAACGCACTGTCGCTTTATCAAGCTTATTTGCACTAGTGGTCTCGAACTAACGCTCCTAAGTGAGTATATCAGCGAGTCTAGCCAATGAGGCCACGTTTCGACAAGTGTTTGAAAAAATGTTACCTTTCTACGTCTCCCTAACAACCAAGATAGTATTTATAGCCCGACCAATCGTGGTTAGTTTTTCATTTGTTGCGCTCCAATCAATTTGGAGTTTACATGGTAGGCTATTTATGTAACGTAAGGTTTTTTTCAAACACGTTATAAAAAATTTTATGAGCAGAAATGATTTTGTGTTGTCAGGCATCCCCACTATTTTATTTTGGTTATAATTTATTAATTCCTGGACTATTTGCGTAACGTTTTACATATTCTTTGGCAGCAAGCCCTAAGGAACCCGAATATCCAAATTTAAAAGAGCTACGTGGCTGCGTTCAAAATATGTATTTTCTACCTCCTGTTTCGAAGATGTGCTGTCTGGGTACTGTTATGTTTTCAACCGTAAACCCATCTATTGTTATCTTTCCTAATAAGCGTTTTTTATGATTTTAAAACCTAACTCTGGGAAGGGTAGTGAATTTATCACTGTCCGTCTGAAAAAAAGTTAGTGCATGTAGTCTTACACGCGTGATGGCAGCATTTGTGTATCGCGCGAAGCGTGTTGCATGCGTTCCTGATTTTCAGCCCTCCCTTCTCTCTTATCCTTTAGTCCATCTGTTCGTTCGTTTTGGTAACGCAGTATAATTAATGTTAGGATTAATTTAGGTCATTACGCAGTCTGCCTCTCAATGTTTTTCCAAGAAATACAGCACACGTTTCATTGAAGAAAGCGGGTATAATACAGTAAGCTTTTACTATCAACGTGAAAGCGTTACAATTTGCAGACGAAGCAGAAAACAAGGGGGATTTCGAGTACCTTCTTTGTGACAGCACTGTTATTTACCATTGCTCTTTTCTTTATTTATTATATGTATTTATTAGGCTTTATATTTACTTGATAATTTATATATGTGGATTAGAATATTCCACAGACCGGACATCGATTGATTGCAAAATATTTTCTTCTGGATGTTTGCAAAATTAAAAAAAAAAAAAGTAATGAGAATCGAATTGCATCTGAACAAATAGAATAGAACCGCCGATAAGAAAAGCATTTTTAACCATGCTTTACTGAAACCATGGTATCATTTAAGCGTCAGATGAAAATTTTTTCTGTGAATTGGATTATTTTGCTGTTGTGAAATGTAGCATTGGAATTATTGTAGCCGCCTTTAACCGAGATAAAATATCTTCTCAATCGCTATCTACGTACATTTTTTTCACGGTATTGTTTAAATCAGGGATAAGCAGAACGTTTGCCGAATGATACAAGTGTAGGGTTCCCATAATGTTTTGTTTAAAAACCGGGACATTTCCAAATTTTTACCTAAAAACCCAGGGACATTTTTAAAAAAACGGGACATGTTAAAAATTAAGGCAAAGCACAAATAAATCTATTATATATTATATGTTGCACTTAAAATAAGATACTGGTATAAAAATACACACATTAACTAACACAACTTCCCCTTTAAAAAAGAATTCTAAATTACAAACATACTTAATTAGAAAAATCGCACCTTTGAAAAATACACAATTGTCAAGTTTATAGTTCAGATTAATCAGAATATTTATCAGATTTATTTTTTTTATAAGTTTTTTTTCTTCTGATATTTGGACATAGAACTCAGCACAAGAGAAATCCTTAAAATTGGTCTTTATAATGGTCAAAGCTTTCACTGTCTCAATTTTAAGTCTGTTCGTTTCGTCTGTCCCAAAGCGCATTTTATTAAATGAAAAAAACACGTTCAAACAGCTGCATTGGATCCTGGCAGTGCCAAACAAAAACTAACTAAGCATTTCAGGTTCTCAGCATTTATATCCTGCTTTGTAAAATGAGCGAACATCTCACACCATTTTTCACTGACACTTTGATCCTTCAGTTCACTCTACACATCAAATTTGCTTTCACAATATTTTTGTCACACATGCAAACTCATCAAATAAGTCCTCTTCATTCACAGTAAAATTTGGTGACACTGTCTTCATGAATATGTAGCTTTCTTGGATGTTCTTCCAAGTCACAGACTTCTTTCCCTTCAAATTGATCCAATCCATAGACTGAAGAGGCGTAAGAAATGGTGTACACCACTCCTGAATATATTCAATGCAGGTGTCATAGAAATCTACTGCATAGCTTTGAAACTTTTCAACTGTTATGTGTCCTTCTTTTTCTAATTCTTGATACTGATTTCTCACAGTAGTGGTAAGAAACTTTTCTGCCTTCCTGTAGTTTAATTTTTCCACCAGTTTGTTTACATCATCCTTCACTTCAATTACTGTTGTCTCTTGCTTTTCAACACATTTGATGGTATCAGAAAAGGTTTTTAACTGGCTGGCAATGAAATGCAGGAGTGTGATTGAAAGTGGATTTTCAAAAAATTTTTGAGACTGGTAGGACATTTGTGAATGGGAAAGGAAATATGACTTCAATGCAGGGAAAATGTCAATAACTCTTTGGGACTGCAGGCAAGAGATGAGAGCCATTCTTGTCTTGCTGTTACCCAAAACAGTTTTATATTTGATGACGTCCACCCAATTTAATATTATGATTGAGGTAATTGGCCGCCAAATGACGCGTGCACCATGGGTGAGTGATGGTGCCCGTGGTCTGGTTTTGAAGTAAGTGTGCAGATGTGTTCAGTCAAACATTGATCATACAAAAATAACAGGGCAATCCACATAGGACGTCAGTAAACTCACGACGTATAAAGTCAATGATTCTTGTAACAGCCGTGGACGTTTTTCTTCATTATTTATTGTGGACGCCACAGTGACAAAATGGTTACGCGAATATGTAGGCACATCAAACAGTCATTATCACAGCAACATTCAATACAGCAATAGACGGTAGACAGCATTACAATGATGAGTCAGATGCATGTTATATTTCATAGTGCTGTAAATGTAGTCAGGTGGAAAACTCCATCCTTTTCTATAACAGCCAGGAGATAACCAGATGTATGAGATCAGTTCACTCTCCTTAGTTTGACTTCAGCAAGACAGACACGTCTGCCGAAGTATAAATAACGTCCTCAAAAATATCCTCTAGATAATAAAGGTTTTTCAAACCTAGTTCATTTAACAAAGTAGCAAGTAATGGTCCTTGGAACCTGCATCAACCGATGCAGCACAATACAGCGACATGTGAGCTAGGAAAACATCTCGTGACGACGACTTTCGAAGACAGGCTATGAATCGAAGTCGCTCACGACCCAAAATCGATAGAGTTAATGAAAGAGTTAATTTACCTTGCCTTCCGGAAATACACAGAAATATTATGCCTCCCGGCATGTGCAAATACACTAGAGGTATTATCTCGAATAAACGAAATATCCATAAGAGGACTACACATCCCTGACAGAACAAAAAATAGCGGAGATCCCCTCTTCAACGAGGCATCTCTTTCGCCATTCCAAATCGCTCACTCCCACTAGTGGTGGGCGGGAACCGATCGACCAAACAACAAGACAAGTCATGCGCAGTCCAGCGCAAAAATGACCACAGCTCAAACTTAACTGCATTCGATACCAACGCGAGAAGACAAATGCTTACCGAGAAAAGTGACTATAAATTTCAAGCAGTTGTTGCCCTTGCGTTATAAAATAGATATTGTAATAAAACGATGTTGCGAGAATTTATCACGCAACATATCACCACCCCCTCCCGATAAAAAAAAAAAATGTGGAACATATTTTTTTTTTTTTAAATATCAAAGAGCATGCGATAAGCGGCTCAAAACGCACGAATTATGCGCTGATAATTAATTAAATTGCCTAACATGAGGCTAAATATAGAGTGTCTGGTGAGGATATACCTCAACAGAAAAAAATAAATATGTCTCAAAAAATATTCACATCGGGGAGGTGTCACCAACACACATCACGTTAGCATGTAAACACAATATACGTATGCAAGTTACTATAATCATCATTAAACAGCATACTCTAATATTGTCTTTAAAAATGGATGTACAAATCTGATAGGAAAATTTAAATAGTACATTCTTTGACATGTAATGACATAAGTACATAGTAAAGTTAAACTACATGACGATCCAGGACATATGCTCTGGTATTCCGAGGGTAAGTACACAATCTAGAACTCGTCATGCTTGATATAGTAAGGTAAGTCCTCAGCTCAACAATGACATTCTGAGAAAGTACAAGCAATATAATGCTAATTAATAACTAATATGCTTCATAAGGTACAATACATTATTAATAATTGTGGCTGTTTAGTAAACTAACGGCCCTTATATTAACTACTCAGTCCTCCTCTATCATCTTAAAAAACGAACAGAAGAAGATGACAACAAAGCACGATAGTGTGTACATATAAAGTAAGTACAGATGTGCTAATCTATTGTAGAAATATAGGTGTGTTATGACTCTGTAATATATGGAAATATAGGACAGAAGTATTAGTTGGAGTCATGTGGGCATCTAGACAAAATGTCAGCCATCACATTATCCGCACCACGGATAGCTCGTACCGTGAAGTGAAAAGGTTGAAGAGCTATAGCATATCGAGTGGATCTCGAACTCTTCAAATTCTTAGTCTGAATAGCTGTAAGAGCTTTCTGATCAGTCTCTAGAATGAAATGTGCGCCCAGGAGGAATCTTTGTAGTTTTAGAATTGACCAAACCATCGCTAACAACTCACGGTCTAAAACCGAGTAGTTCCTCTCTGCCGCATTTAGTTTTCTAGAAATGTACATAACAGGATGCAGAGTATTTGCATATTCTTGCATCAGTGCTGCTCCAATCCCAGTGGATGAAGCATCACTCCGAAGAACAAAAGTCCTATCAAGAGTAGGTAATCTTAAGATGGGAGGAGAAGAAAATATATTCTTGATTTGGTCTAGTGAAGATTGGCATTCTTCAGACCAACGGACCAGATTAGGCGAACCTTTCTTCAACAATGTTGATAGAGGTGCCATGATCGAAGATAAATTTGGAATAAATCTCCCATAAAATTGAATTAAACCTAAGAGACTCCTAACTTGTTTCTTCGTTTTAGGAACAGAGATGTTCAGTATTTTGGAAGTATTGTGGTCTTCTGTCTTCAAGAGACCATGACCAACACGATGACCCAGGAAAGAGATTTCACCAAAACCAACAAAAGCTTTAGAAGGTTTTGCTGTCAAATTATTCTCACGTAGAGTGGACAGTAAGTCATATAACCCTAAATAGTGATCTTCCCAGGTATCACTGAAGAGACAGATGTCATCTAAGTATGCGATGACATCCGAACGATGTGACAGAATTCGACGCATCATGCGAACGAAAGTGGCAGGGGCGTTCATGAGACCAAAAGGCATAACATTCCATTGAAATAGACCCCTAGGTGTAGAAAAAGCAGTAAGAGGTTTGGCATGCTCTGCTAAAGGCACTTGCCAATAACCTTTAGACAAGTCAAGTTTAGTGAAGAATCTAGAATTAGAAAGTCTAATCAGTAGATCTTCTAACAAAGGCATCGGTTCAGCATCGAACTTTGTGACCTGATTCAATTTGCGATAATCAACGCAAATTCGTATGTTCTTATCCTTCTTCCGGACAATAACCATGGAAGAAGAATATGGTGAAGTCGATGGTTCAATTATATTTAATTGAATCATTTCATCCAATTCCTTTTCCACTTGCGACTGAAAGTGTATAGGAATAGGATACGGCCTAACCCTAATTGGATTATTGTCGGTAAGAATTATGTCATGTTCTATGACATCTGTGTGTCCAGGAATGTCAGTGAGAACATCCTGAAATGTTTGTAACATCGACAAGTCTCGTCGATGTTCGTCACCAGAAAGATTAGGAGAAACAGAAACGTTTTTCCAAGATTCCGTGGAATGTAATGGAACCACTGGAAGGGGAAGGTTGACATCAGAGAAGGTAGCTTCCTCATCCTGTATGACAGACAGGGATGAATAATGACCGTGAGGTGCAGGAGCATCATCCGTTGCCTGGAAAATAGGCAGCAAATAGTCCGGACGTTCGTGAAATTCCGAAAGCATGTTTATGTGGAAAGTTTTATGCTTTCCATCAATATCGACCACATAGTCAACATCGTAAATCCGAGAGACTATTGCATACGGACCTTTCCATGCAATAAGAAGTCTATTTTCCCTACTGGGGAGTAGGACGAATGCTTTGTCACCTGGACAAAGTTGTCGTAGACATCTATTCTTGTTAGCAAACTGCCTTGCCTTCTCTTTAGCAATTTCTGATGAAGCAGTTGCTAGCTTACATGCCTCAATGATCTTTTGTCTAAGAGCAATGACATACTCATATGAGGATTGAGTTTCATCGCTAATATCATCGGCAGTGATGAGATCGTGTAATAAAGACATAGGGCCGCGTGGACGCGCGCCAAAGACAAGTTCGAAGGGAGAAAATCCTGTGTGTTCATTAGGGACTTCTCTATAGGCAAAGAGAGCCGCGGGTAAAACCCTGTCCCAATCTTGAGGATGATCTTCAGTTATCTTACCAAGCAAAGTCTTGAGCGTTCTATTCAGACGCTCAACTAACCCATTAGACATAGGATGGTAGATACTACTGAGAGATCGTTCAATATGTAAGGTAGACATTACCTGTGACATAGTGTCAGATATGAGTTGAGTGCCATGGTCTGACAATATTTCTCTGGGGAACCCCAAGCGAGAAAATATCAACCAAAGAGCATCTGCGATATCTGTAGTAGATATGCTCTTAAGAGGAATAGCCTCTGGCCAACGTGTGCACATATCGACACATGTAAGGATAAACTGATGTCCTCTGGCCGACTTGACCTTAAAAGGGCCAATAATATCTATGGCCATTTTCTGAAACGGCCGAATAGGAATGTCAGCAGCCTGGATAGGCGCAGCATGTCGTGGTCCTCTAGATTTGACCTCCTGACATACCTTGCATGATCGGCAGTAAATACGAATGTCCTTATTGACAAAAGGCCAAAAGAAAGCCGCAAGGACTCTCGACTTCGTACGGGAAAAACCCATATGTCCAGCACATTGCGAGTCATGAGCATGTTGCAATATTTGCACTCTCATGCTCTTGGGAACAAGAATTTGCGAATGTGCCGACGTAGTCGAATCTTGTACCATACGTACAAGTACGCCGTTTCTCATTGCAATCCAAGATTTTTCTATTTGTATCCTGATTCGGATCACCTTTCTTCGCAAGAACGAAGAATTTTTTTAAAGAAGGATCTTCTTCTTGCAATTTTATGAAAGAGTCACGAGTAATCACTAAGTGACTATCTTGGCTATCAACTTCATTATCACTATTCAGTGAAGTTTCGGGTGTTTGTAGAGCTTGTGCTCTTGTAACTACTGCATTTTTAGCTTGCATGTTATTATCTTCCCAAGCAGCAATCTGCTGTGGGGTACACTCCCTAACTCCGTGAATACGACCAATAATAAGGTCCGCAATAGGATTAGGTAAGAGACAAGCATGCACATCTCCAGTAAAGAAAGGAGTGGCAATGCGAATTACAGCAGTAGGATATTTTTCTAGAGTGCCGCCAAATGTGACACATTTAATAACCCTTCCTGTAGCACAAGATGGATCTACAAGCGATTGTCTAACACCAATAGTGGTGCATCCGGAATCGAAAAGTAGTGAGACCGGAGTATCATTAACAAGACCCTTATGTAGGATTAAAGAACCCCTCCCGTCATGCGCAACAGCAGCAGGAAGAGCGGGAAGTGGGTGACCACAACTCAAAGTAGTTATGGTACCCGGTTCGAATAAAGTACTGCATTGGGGCATTTGTTTGCTCTCTCAAAGTCAAAAGCAGAACCAGTGACAGCGTCAAAGTTTTTACTATCAACAACATGATTACAGGCTCCCTCAGTTTCCTGTTGTACAGCATTAGCCTGCTGATATCTCTTTTTTTTGTGTTGAGATCTACCCCGACTATTATTACCTCTGAAGTTATCAGAGTTATTATTATCTCTGCAGTTATTATTGTCTCTATTGTAATTGTTATCCTGGTTCGAATTCCAGTTTCCACGATTACTATCATGTTCACATTGATGCGAACATCTATTTGTTTGGTTCTGAGGTCTTCGGCAGGAATAACCTCTATTACCATATCCTCTTTTGAAATGCTTATAATTATTAGGGTGATAGTAACGAGTACTATCAGGTTGTCTCCAATTCTTCGAAGAAGAATCACCATGAAATTGATTTCCATGATTTTGACAGAAATTACCGCTACTCTTTCTATCAAAATTTTGTTGGGATCTACGAGCAAAGTTTTTGGCCATACGGAGCTGCCGAAGCAACTGGTAAACCTTCTTTCACCTTAGAGTTACCCATGGTTATGTGTGGGTGCGCAGTTACGTATTGGCAACAGAAATCTTCCATTTCTTTTATTGTTTTAGGTTTACGTTCATGAAGGAAAGCAAGGAAAGACTCATTGACAGACGACATGACTATTGTTCTCTAAGTATTAAAGTCCAT
>JAMPIV010016942.1:0-178464 GCA_024509875.1 Oreohelix idahoensis
CCCCCCCCCCCCCCCCCCCCCCCCCCCCCCCCCACCCCCCCCCCCCCCCCCCACCCCCAAACCCACCCCCCCCCCTCCCCCCCCCCCCCCCCCCCCCCCCCCCCCCCCCTAAAAAAAACCCCCCCCCCCCCCTCCCCCCACACCCCTAACACCCACACCCCACCCAACCCCCCCCCCCCACCACCCCAAACCCCACCCCCCCCCACCCCACCCACCCCCCATAAACAACACCCCACCCACAAAATACCCCACCCCACAACACCCCCAACTAAACCAAATAACCGGTACAACCCCACCACATCACCCACCACAACCCCAAAACCACCCAACCCTACCCCCCCCCACCCAGACAACCCACCCCCTCAGGACCAACTACCACATCAACCCCACTCCACCCACCAACACCCACCACCAAAACCCCCCCAGTTTAAAACACCCTCCCCACCAACACATTACCCGTGTTAGATAACACACCCACACAACCACCCTAACAAACCCACTACCCTACAACCCACCACCCACCACACACCTACACCCTAAACCCCACCACCCTCGAATCCCAAGCATGACTTGCTGCTTTCCTTGTATATTGTTGAGATGGTGTTGAATCTCTGGTCAACATCATCAGGTCTCTGTTCTTTCCTTGCTTTTGATAATCTCATATCTTCTCTTTACGTCGACCACGAAAGCTTTTCTGGTGATGGGATCCCTTCAGTTTCGTGATGGGTTGTATATTTTTCTGTTTTGTTTGACTGCAACTGGTCAATGCAGCTCTGAGTTTCACTTTCAGTCTTGCTACTACTAGGTGATGATCACTTCCCACATCTGCGCCTCTTCTTACTTTCACGTCTTGTAGTGCATGTCTTCATCTGCATTGATCATTATGTGATCTATCGGGAAGGGGGTTTCGGTCTCGTCCGTTTGGTGATTCCCATGTTAACTTGTGCACTTCTTTGTGTCGAAAAAAAGTGTTCCTCCAATGACCAGGTTGTTAATACTGCAGAAGCTTATTAATTTGTCCCCATTCTCCTTTACTGTTCCACTGCCGCATTTCCCCATTACTCTTTCGTTATAATTATTGTGTGCTCCCACTTTCGCATTTAGGTCTCCCATTACTATAATGAGATCGTACCTGGGTGTAGTTTCCATTTCTTTTTTGTACCTGTTGATAGAACTCGTCCTTGATCTCTTCATCGCTGTCATATGTTGGTGCATAGCATTGTATAATTGTGGTGTTGGTGAACCTCCCTCTCAGTCTTGCTCTTATCAGTCTGTTGTTGATGGGTTTCCATTCCAGTAAAGACCTTTCCATTCCTTTCTTCAGGATAATGGCTACACCTTCGTTGTGCTGACCATCCTCTCTGCCAGAATAAAGTACTTTTTCCCCTGTAGCTGTTTTTTATTCTCCCCTTACCTGTCTCTCGCTTATTCCCAGGATATGTATCTTGTAGTTTTTCCTCATCTCTGCTGTGATTTGTCTCAGCTTTCCTGCCTCATTCATAGCTCTGACGTTTCCAAAAAACCAATTCTGTTTTCGTGTTTTGCGGTCGGGGCATCCGTTTTCATGCCAGTGGCTTCCTTTCGGCTTTCACCACTGACAGTCATACGAGCCACAGACTCCGAATGTCCATCCCGCAGCAAAGTTTTTCCATTTATTGTTGTTTCCGTAACGTGCGATTTTTTTTACATAGACAGGGCCGACACCCCTGTGCTAAAACCCCCAACCTGGAGGACCAGGGTACCAGCTTTTGTCTGACCCCTACCCACGCAGACCAGTCCAGCATGGTTGAACCTACCAGGAGTAAAACTCCCACTGGCATAGCTCTGGGGATTGTCAGGGTACACAAGCTTCCATACCGCTACACTGTATAGGTAACATTGTAGGCTGGCATTTTCCTTATCTCATTTATATTGCCTGTCGCTACTTATTGCTTTACAGTTGTTATGTCAGTGGTTAGAATATATGAATAATACTTGCGAAGTCACTGTTTGTCTATCGACTGCTTGCTCTTTACAATGTTGGCTATTATTCGTTGTTCTAATTCTGATCTCATTCCTGTCCGACATAAAATTTTATTATTCTTTCTTTCTCTGTTAGAGTAGCTTGGGGTATCTATATTAGACTGGTCTATTACCAGGGCTGACAGTTTTATACCAAGTCTCTTTCTCCTATAATTCTCTACAATCTCTTTTTCTACTGTGCTGTGTAAACGTTCACCGTATTCTACACGATGTATGTTACTTGCTAGTTTTTTGACATACCTGTAAATTCTTGCCTTGAGCTGACCATCAAAATACTTGACAGGCAACACTGCTTTTTCTTGCTCCATGAATAAACAAACACCATAGCAGAAAACCTGCACCTACATCTATCAACGTGGCTAAACGGAAACGGCTTGATGGCTGGGCAACATAGTTTTCTGCACAGCACAGAAGCCAGCCACCTCCAGTGGCCTATTCGCCCTAGTGCACCATCCAAGTTAGCGTTCACAACACACACAAAAGTTTAATACAGCGATAACTTTCGTTTTCTTTTTTTTAAAAAAACCTTTATTACGTCATGATTTATACTACATCGATAGTATTTACAGCGATTAAAACATTTAAAACCATTAAAGAAGGATAAAATTTAAAGTTAATAAACCCAATACAAGCCAAAATATTTACATTATATAAGATCAGAACTAGTTATAATGCAAACAACAAATGAATAAGAAGAATAACCCTAAATATTACAAATCCAGACAAGAAAACAAGATGAATAAAAAATGTTACACCAAAATTTAAAGTTAATAAAATCCAGATACAAATATTAACATTTTATAAGATAAAAAATAATTTCCGGACTAACATATCAATATTCTGTAAGAAAAGTTACTTTAAATGGATAACTCCCTAAATAATACCAAATCTAAGAAAGGAACAGGATGCAAAAATTTTACACAAATCTAAAGTTAAATAACCCAGATACAAGTTAAATAACAAACAAACCATATCATCATAAAGAAAAGATAAAACAAAAATATAAACAAATCCAAAGAACAAGATTACAAAATTAAAGATACAGGTGATAACAAAATGTTGATGAGAGCGTGAAAGTACTACATGATTAATGGTACAAAGACTTAAACTACAAGTGACAATGATATATAATATAATATACATCAACAACAACAAAAGACAAAGTTTAAAACATGTCTCTATTATGTCTTCTGTTATGTGTTCGTATAATTTGTGAAAATGTTTTGTGGTCATAATGTATACCGTCATGTACAGCCCTATTCCTGCACGTCCATACTAAATATTCTAAAATTCAGCTAATAGAGTCAATAATTTAGTTCCGTCTGTCTCGGTACCGTAGGTAGTGTATTAAGCATAACCAGCCTCAGGTACAATGTTAAGTGTTTGTTGTTTTTAGAGGCTATTAGACTCTCTTAATTTTTGTTTTAAAACAGGACCACTGTTCTTACAATGGTGTAAAACAAGTGGTCCTCTGTTTTCTATTGTGTTGTTACTTTTACTGCATAGTTTACCACATTTTGTTGTGTTTTGCGCCTGCTTTTATTGATGATTGTTTTGCTCATAATATTGTTAAACTTTACAGTAAATCTGAACGTAACTAACTTCTTTGACTTGTTGGCTTAACGTCTATTTCGTGAATGTTTTGTGAAGCTCTGAGTGTGGATACTGTTATGAAAAGTTTGTACCGCCCCACTTTTATCTATCCGTGTACCTAAAAAGGGTTCTTGTACCCCTACTCAAACGTTTGTAAATATTAGTTTGGTGTCCTTGTTTTACATTTGGTTAACTGTTCCATTCCCTATTGAATCTGTAGACATATTCTTAGTGTTAATGTCTTGTAAGGCTATCCCCCCCTCCCCCATTTGTTTTTGAGTTGTATTAGAGTTACGAGTTTTATACTAGATATAGTATTCTTGAAAATGAAAGTCCTAATCAGCTTATTTATTTCAACTACAATCGATTTTGGCATGATTTGAATATGTGCTGTGTATATTATTTTAGGCATAATGAAACAGTTCACTATGATACTTCTTCCAAAAATGGTGGCTGTTTTATATTTATATTTTACCAATATGTTTTGAATTTCCCCTAATAATTTTGCCCATGTTTCCGTGTTGGGGTCTTCTGGATTACAGGAATAATTTATTCCATACATTTTAATTCTGTTAACTTGCGTTAACTGAAAAAGAAAATCCGTTTTATTTGCCCATCTACCTAATCCCATTATACTAGATTTTTGAATATTTAGTTTGGATTCGTTAGCGTATCCAAAATCTGTAAAAACTTCTAATATGTTTTTTATAGAATCCGATGTTGCTGGAAAAAATATAGTATCATCAGCATACGCTGATAACTTCCTCTTACCTTTGCCGGGAACAAAGGTTCCCGTGATGTTTGTGTCTTGTCTTATTTTTTCCAGAACTGGTTCTAGTGTTAATACGTATAACAATGGTGACAAAGGACACCCCTGCCTAACAGACCTCGACAGCTTAAAGGGTTCGGTTAAACCATGGTTAACCAATATTTTACTTTCGGGTTTTTTGTATAAGATTTTTACCCATGTTCTAAAATAATCCCCTATGTTATTTGCTTGTAAGCTTTTGTGTAGAAAGGAGTGCGATACCCTTTCGAAAGTTTTCTCTTGGTCTAAAGACAATATTGCACTTGGACACTGTCTATCATGTGTGTATGTAATCAAATCCCTTATAAAGTGTGTGTGTCTACAAATGTTCCTACCGTGTACGCTACATTGTTGGTCTTCGTGTATCACGTTTTTCATAAAC
This sequence comes from Oreohelix idahoensis, assembly GCA_024509875.1. Classification (NCBI taxonomy): domain Eukaryota; kingdom Metazoa; phylum Mollusca; class Gastropoda; order Stylommatophora; family Oreohelicidae; genus Oreohelix; species Oreohelix idahoensis. The sequence continues at coordinate 4,806 of JAMPIV010016942.1, forward strand.
GGTTTAAGCTTCAGAGTGAGAGCATTGGCCAGGATTTTGTAATCAGTATTTAAAAGTGAAATGGGCCTGTAATTTTTGATTGACTTTTTGTCGGTATCATCTTTAGGTATTAAAGTAATGAAGGATTCATTTAAACTGTTTGGAAGCTCTCCTTTCTGGAAGGCTTCCTCAAACATTTTGATTAAAAGGGGCCCTAAAATCGGGAAGAAGAAAACATAAAATTCCGCGGTAAGCCCGTCTGGTCCGGGCGTTTTATTTCTTTGGAAAGTACTGATAGCTTCCCTTAAGTTTTCTAAAGTTAAAATTTGATGTAATTTCTTGCTCTCCTCTTCACCTAAACGCTTTGTGTAGTGTAGAAATGTAATGCCCCTTGGTATGTGTGCTGCTTGTAATCGTCTAACTGCTCTTCCAAAATATGAATGTGTGGGTTTGTTTTGTCTAACTGTTTAGTTAAGCTAAGTGCGTCTTCTAGTATATTCTGTTCTTTTTTAAAGGCCCTGTGTATGGTTGTTGCTAGAATATGTGTCCTATCTTTTATTGTGTTTTTAACAGGTCCCAATATTCTACAATGTTGCTATTGGGAATGTCCTCTGTGTAACCCTGAATAATCTGCGATATTTGTTCTGTAAAGAAGGTATTTTTTAGTAAGTTATTGTTGAATTTCCAATGCGGGATCTCTTTAATTTTGTATGTGGGTGTTCCGTATTTAAAACTGTGTATACTGCTTTGTGGTCTGTGAATTTGAAGGTATTTTGGATGTGACTAGCTTTGTGTATGTTGTAACTGCTTGATACGTAAATTCTGTCTAGTCTTGAGGCCCGTCTAAAATATGGGTTTGTCTTGTCTTCGTATGTGAAAGCGTGTGTTTGCGGTTCTATTTTCCTGTGAACGTCGAAAAGGTCGTGTTCGTCTAGCATGGTATTTAAGCGTCGGAGTTGTAAAGATACTACAGTGGTCGTTTTCCGTAATTTGGATTCTAAGGAACTCTTTGATAAGTCTAAATTGGATAAAACGCAATTAAAGTCACCTCCTAACACTATTTTAGTTCCTTTGTAATACCTAGCTATAGTGTCATACAGTCCGTCATAGAACTTAGGTCGGTCAGTGTTCGTCGCTGGTGCGTATATGTTAATGAGTGTGTGTGTGTGTCTTGTCTGTTGTGTTTGTTCTGTATTTGTATTATAACAGTTCTCCCACAACTGTCTGTCCTATTATGTACTGCTTCCCAATCTTCGCTAATCTGTAGAATAGCTACTCCATGACTGGTGCCTAAGCCGAACCAGCCATGTTTAAGACCTAGTTTGGTTACCAACTGTTTGGCATGAAAAACAGAGGTAATACCGGTTTGTTGTAAAAATAAGAAATGCGGTTTATTTTTTTTTTTTATCAGTTTGATGACATGTTCTAGTTTATTTCTCAAACCATTGATATTGAGAGATATTATAACTAGACTACTTGACACAATGGTAGCTGAAGGTTGGCCATTTGTCGCAACTGATCTGCTTGGCAAAGTGGTAGGTTGGTCACTTGCCGCACCTAAACTACTCGACAAAGTGGTGGCTGAGAGCTGGCCACTTGTCGTAACTAAAACGCTCGACAGATTGGTGGCTGAGGGCTGGCCATTTGTCATTACACACCCATTATTTAGACTAAGCACAGGTGAAACCGCGCTGCCACTTGCTGCAAATAATCTACTCGACACAGCGGTGGCTGAGAGCTTGCCGCTTGTAATGACTAAACTGCTTGACAAAGTGGTGGCTGAGGGCTGGCCATTTGTCGTTCTGCATTGATGATCATGGCTAGGCACGGGTGAAACCGCGCTGCCAGGCACTCCCATCCCAGTTGGGGGGGAGAAGGATTAGCTGCATGGTTGTGTTTGTGTACATTAAAAGTCTGTTAGTGTGTGCAGTGTGTACATTTTGTTAACCTAAGACAAATTATTTACATTAAAGAAACAAACTCTTAAAATATAAGAAACACTTCCTAAACTATAGGTTTTATAATTTTTTTACTAACAAGTTTATAGCACTGTTAGCGAGTCTTTTCCCTTGGGCCAACTGGAGGCTGTTCATCTTTCCATACACTTGCAGCTCTCTGTTCGTCTTCTTGGGGGGACTTCTCATGCTCCCGTAACTGAAGCGGGAACAGGGCTGTCTGCACTGGGCCTCAGTGCACAGAAAAAGAACTTGAAAGGAGTTCATTCGCTAACAGAGTCGAACTCTTGATCATCTATGAAGATACTGGCCTGTGTCATCATAATGTCGAGGCCATCTTCTTCTGTCGAGGTCGCCCAGCTGGGGTACAGCCTGTTCTGTGACACTTGCGACTCTGGCACCACTGGGGACTGGACTGGCTTGGATGCCTCCGACGTCCCGGGTTTCAAAGGCGTTCTGTCTCCGGACTCTTCTGCCTGGCTCGTGACAAGGTCTCCTTCGTCCACCACAGGCATTGACAATGACCACCCATGGTAGGGCTCTTCTGCAAGCGCCTTTGGTGACAGTGGCAAGTCTTGTGGCTTGCTCGGCGAGCGTTTGATCGGCGACTTGCCCTCGCTGCGCCTTACCTATTTTGGTTTCCCAGGCCCCATTGCCTGGAAAAGGAGTCGTTTCCGCTTTTTATTGTAGTTAACTGTTGTAAAATCCTCTACTTTGGCCTTACTGGCTTCGAAGCTCTCTGGGGCAGGAAGCTCGCTTGGCTTGTTTGACTGGCTCTGTTCTGCTGGAGTGGTGTTGGCGACCGCTTCCTCTACCCTCGTTTGATTGACTTGGGGTGCCACTCGCTTTCTCGGGCACTGGCTGACCCAGTGGTGCCGAGCCCACAAATAGTACATTGTATTTTACGGTCCGGCAGGGACACCCATACACGTTGGATCCTGTCCTCTGACCTTCTATCTTCAGGTGGATAAAATGGGGGACCTGACACTTAGAAGGTCTGTACATAAAATTCCATTTATCGTAAGCCGACTTTACCCTTGTCACCTCGGCATCCTTGTCTCCAGAGACGGCAGCCGCCACTCGCTGCACCGTCTCTGCCTTCATTGTCGGTGGTATCCAGTGGAGGATCCCTTTAGAAATTTCCTTGTCTTGGTGCTCAATGTACACCGACATTTGTGGATTTGTCCACTCTAACCGCTTTCCATGGAGGCCATTGTAGTGCTTTACTTGGGCCGCTGCCGTCAAAGTGGCGTACCACTTAAAGGGCCCTGCAAACCGGTACAGAGTGGCAATCCCACTCGTACCCACACCTGCGGGCCCTGCGAGTATACTCGCTATCAACGAGTACGAAGCTCTGTTGACCTGTGGGCCAGTTACAGTAATAATTAAAGTACATGCTTTATGGAAAACTCCACCTTCAAAGTCCTTCTTCATGTTTACATGAAAAATGGGCACTGTTGGCGCGGCCATCTTATATAATATCTCCTCTTGGTTATAACACCAAATATGGGGGAAAAAAACCAGTCACTGTTAGCCTAAACTAATACACAAATCCAGAGCACGAAAAACACAAGTCGAGCCCAGAAAAAGAGATAACTTTCGCTGGGCCTATCTTTCTTCGCTACTTCGCGCTCAAAATCAGACTGACTTAATCTTTTTCCCGATTTAACATTCTCCCCATTCTCTGCTAAAATGTGTTCACCTTCCCATAACTTTCTCGTGCGTGTATATTTTGATCACTCACCAAAACCTTTCAACGGATGTAATTTAAAGTCGTCTCCCTTTGCTGATTAAGCTCAAAACCCATAAACTCTTCTTTAACCTTATTACTAAAGCATCACTATGCACATCAGTTACAGCATAATTGAGAGCTCACATGAAATACTAAACCAAAATACGAAGCTAAATTTATTATCACCCAGACCTAAGGGTCTTTAATGTTTGGACATGCGGCCTAATATAACCGACTAGGTTGAACGGGACGCGCCTCGCCAAAACGAGGCAAAACTTTATTTTTTTTTTTAAATATATTTAAAAAAAAACAAAAAAAAACATAAGATTGCATATCGACTATGTGCACTGAGAGTGATATTCGAGGGATTGCAAGTTCTCTTGAGGCACGATAGGTTGATTTCTGAGGACTGCGTTGAAACGCCGTGCGCACTGCGTCCACAGTTTCTTCACTCACACGAGGCCTATCTGCTCTGGGCATGTCACCGACGCTGCCAGTGTCCGTAAACTTAATATACCAAGCTTTGATGCTTTTAACATCTGGAGGATCTCGTAAAAATTTGAAATCAGGGAAAGACTTTATGCCCACCCTGTATATATATATATATATATATATATATATATATATATATATATATATATATATATATATATATATATATATATATATATATATATTTATATATATATATATATATATATATATGTGTGTGTGTGTGTGTACACACACACGCGAGTGCGCGAGTATTTACATTGGTGCAGAAATTACGATGGGGGGTTGGAAATACTACTTTATTCGTTATAGCTATTTAACAAAAAAAATCATTTTCCCCATCCCCCCAAATTGCCTATTTCGCCTAATGGTAGTCCTGGTCCTAAGTACAAAGTAATCCTTAGTTTAGAATGTCCAGGATAAGAGAGGTTGAAGAGACCGACAATACTTTATGAAGGAAACTGACATCTGGCATGGAGGGATACAGAAAACATGGACAGAAGCTGAGCAGATAGTGCACGCCTGGAAGTCTTGACATCAATTTGTTCAAGGTCTATGCTCCTTAGGGACTTGAAGAATAATGTTGTGACCTAATAAGAAGTATAACTCGCACTTAGCATTATGTAACTCTAATAAATTTCATTGTTACCTCCCATTGATCGTTACAGGCTGATAACGCAGCACAATCGAATGAACGGAACGAACTATCGAACGAAATCCTTATTTCACCAGGGCAAAGAAATATACATTATTACCTTATAACATTTGTACCCTGCAATAATACAGTTCTCAAAGTATTTTTCGATTAAAATATTCTTAACTTTAATAAGAGCGAACCATGAAGAAGAGTAATTAATATTGTTTTTATGTGCAGAGAGAGAGAGAGAGACAGATGAGAAGCAATAAAGCTATTACATACAGTACTTAAGATTAAAGTTAAAGATATAACATTTACAAGTAAATACTCATGGAAACATTGTATGAACTGAAAAGTAACAAGAAAGTAAGATCTGCACAGAGAAACTCACAGAAATAACCTCAGCATCCACATTTTCTTCTTCTTCAAGTTGCACTATGTTGCACGTCTTGCAGCCCAGTGCATCCGACTTCAGCATGATTTATATGAGGGCTGCTTCTCTACCTTTTGGGTTCTTCTCGGCTTCCTTGCAATTCTGATACACTATATGGCTGGAGTGTACTTGAATGGTGACTATAAAAATGCAGAAAACGTGCAACAACAAAAATTAAGCAGCCATCTTGGCCGGCAGTCGCAACAACCCACTTCTCTCAACGACAAATTGTTTGAAGATGTCAGGAACCTTGAGCTGACTACTTCCTTTATTAGAGTCATTAATGTAGAAGTCTGAGGGTGAACGAGATGTCAGGAACCATGAGCTGACTACTGCCTTTATTAGAGTCATTAATCTAGAAGTCTGAGGGCGAACGAGATGTCAGGAACCATGAGCTGACTACTTCCTTTATTAGAGTCATTAATGTAGAAGTCTGAGGGCGAACGAGATGTCAGGAACCTTGAGCTGACTACTTCCTTTATTAGAGTCATTAATGTAGAAGTCTGAGGGCGAACGAGATGTCAGGAACCATGAGCTGACTACTGCCTTTATTAGAGTCATTAATGTAGAAGTCTGAGAGTGAACGAAGAAGAATAATAATACACAAACACACACACAAACACACACACACAAACACAATATGATTGCTCTTAGACGTATCTATGAAGAGGACATGTTGTCTAAGACACAGTCTATGTCTTCTAGCAAGCTGAACATCTCATGATGTTTCCTCTAGTCAAATTGGATTGGTATAATCTATGAAGCACATGCATAGTTCTTTCTGTGTTTCAAAAGCTGTCTCTATTAGTGCTGCTGGTATGTACACGGCAAGGTTTGTCTCATCAAATCCACACTTTTTATCTGCGATTTCCATTTTTAAATCATACGTTTTATTCTCTTAATTACAGTTTTTAATATATTTTAGTCACACAGTAAGTTTAATGCTCTGGTAATCTTCACATTCACTGGCTCATCGTTTGTTTGGTGAAATTATACAAATGTGTATTATTGCAATGTCTAGTTTGTATCCATCGTCATAATTTCATTGAGCGATTAGGTTAGTAGAACAAGAAGAAAAAACATCAAGAGATAGAAGAAGAAAAATAAAGAGAATAAAACTGATGATGAAGATGGTAACAGTGACATTACTCAATCAGGCGTTGTCAAAGTTGTTGATGATAAATACGTGTCCTCTGGCTGAAGAGACAGTTCACTAGTTTATATTTTGGAGCCACGTGACAATGAGTTAACTTTATACGCACAATGTAATACATTTTGTTGCTAAAGGTGGATGTTATGGTATGTAAGGATGAGGAACGAAAAAAAAACATTTACAGACAAAATGAAATTACACAACTATATAGGGGAAGTAGCTCTGTCCGAGAGGAATATATACAGTTCTTTCCCTTAGCCCATCTTCTCTGCAGAGTCCAATGACGTAATTGTTTATATTTAGGCAATGGTAAGAGCAAATCTGATTGGCTGAAAGAAAAACGTTGTTACGATGATACACACATTCTTCTGGGTATTTTTGCTTCAAAATGCCATAACAAAGACAGCGAAGAAGATCACGAAAATGCTCACGGCAAAGGCTTTAATTAACAATGGTCTAAACAAATTTTTTTCTATTGGCTTAATTAAAGAGGCCGCTAATGTAGGCATATCATGGGGGCATGTGACAGAAGTGGGGTCAGAGTTATGCAGACACTATAATTCTTTTTGTTGAAAATTGAAGTTGTAGAAAAAAAAGAAGATATGGATGAACAATCGTGTAATATAAACAAAAAACATTCTGAACAAATTAAATAAAAATTATGGGAAATAATCGTGACTGAAAACATAATATATTGAGTTCTTTCCCTTAGATCGTTGTCTCTCGAACGGTGGGTGACGTAATTGTTTACAACATTGCGATATCAAAAGCAAATCTGATTGGCTGAAAGAAGTTACGATTACTAACACGGAAGTTCTAAATTTAGACAAGTGGGACAATCCAAACAGGATATAAGATAACCCTTGTTTGTTCAAAGTCAGACCAAGGACGAATTGTTAAAAAATTCCTGGCGTGCATGCACTCAATACCAGGCCTGGGTAATTTATGAGATCCTGGTGGGAAAACGACAAGGAAGAAAATTTGATGGTAGTGGCAGCCAGAAATACATACTCCCGGACATATTTAAATAAAGAGGACGGCAGATGAGACGGAGGTAGAATGAGAATACTGAGGACGAAAAAGGATGAAGTAGAAACGGAATACAGAGAAAACGAAACTGGACAACATATAGACAGACGGACGGACAGACAGATAGCGAAATAGATGTATAGATAGATAGACCGAGAGACAATAAATATTATCAGATAGATAGATAGATAGATAGATAGATAGATAGATAGATAGATAGATAGATAGATAGATAGATAGATAGATAGATAGATAGATAGATAGATAGATAGATACAGACAACGAGAGAGAGAGAGAGAGAGAGAGAGAGAGAGAGAGAGAGAGAGAGAGAGAGAGAAACAGGAAGGAAGACAAAGTAGAGAAAGCCAATGAGAAGAGGGAAAAAAGGAGATAAATGAATACACACCAAATGAGTATAGCAATCACTCTTTCTCTTTGGGAATTCTCTTTACAAACATATCTAAATATGAACAAGAGGGAAACCGAGTAACAGAAGTGATGGGCGTGTCAGGGATTCTAACAAATGAACGTCCGAATGATTAAGAAAAAACGACAGAGAAGAAATTGCAGCATTAAAGTAGTTTAAACTTCATCCACATGTTTTTCCGCCACGCCTTGCTAATCTGCCAACACCATAATCGTAACCACCAGCGGCAAACACAAAAGAACTAAAAACAAAACCAAACATTAGGTCGTTGTCATGGGAAACCACGTAAACACTTTACTCATAACAACACCACGCAGCTCTGTGCATGATATGATTAATTAATGAGTGTCAAGGACATTAGCGTAACAAACATTGCCTAGCAACGTACGAGCTGATAAATACGCCCTGCAAGAAAAAGAATCATTAAGATCATTTCACTTCCTAAATAATGAGACGGTCTCACACTGTGAAATAGCCCGCGTCTCGTCTAAGGCATATCAGGCCTGCTGATAAACTTAAGTATCAATGTACTAAACTGAATCTTTTATTACTGGCGTTATGATATATATGGCAGTTGTTGCCGCAGTTGTATTTATTATTTTATTAATTTATTTTTATTGGGGAATTATGAATGTGAATAAATCCTTGTATTCGTATGTCTTTTTTCAACAACAATAGTTGTCAAGATAATGTCCGTAATTGAGACGTCTGCTGATAGTTACAAAAGTAACCCGGATGTTTTGTTACGTAAAGATCATACTTTAAGTAATAAACGAAGCTGACACTAGCTTCGAGATCTGCCCGCCTTGTGTTGAGTGCTTATCCACTTATCAACAGCAGTACTTCAAATGTTTGTACAGCTACAGGCCTATATTAGTGTCAATCTATACAGGACTAAGTGTTATCTAACATCTGTCGTCCTGTTCAACCGCCTTTGTGTAAAATATTTATATCCGTTTGTTTTATTGTTTGTTTACTATTTTTTTTTTAAATTCTGTATATACGTCCCAGTTCTTGTGTACGTTTTTGTCTGTACATATCATCGTTATCATAATGTTTAGCATCAGTGTTTATATTCGCTTTAATCAGTGTCTGTGTGTACAGTATCTGAGTTTAAATCATCTTCTTACTGTCTTTCAGCTCACTTTTTAGCTGAATTGCAGAAGATCCTTAATTAAGTCACGCCAATGGGAGTCGCGCTAGCGTAGTGGTTACAACACCGCTCTGGCGACCGGGTGATACAGGATCAAACCTGGGCGACGGCATTTGAGGATTTTTCGTCGACCGGGATTTGGACTGGATTAACTCGAGACCTGGCGAGTACATTTGAAGAAGTATCGTCGACCAGGGACTGGCGGCTCCTGAGCGAGGCGAGGGACACCTGTCTCTGTACAAGAAATAAAGGGATACTCACGTAAAATCAATGTCAGGTTAGACATAAATAATAACCTGAGATTTCACCTCGAGTATTAGCGGGCGTACGAAAAAAAAAAAAAAAAAAGTCACGCCAAGAATACTGTTTTAATAAACTGCACATTTACAACTGTCAGTGCATGTTAGGTTATATGTATTTCATATAATGTCATTGAACATCCTTCATTTCATTATTTTTTCTTAGTAGGACAATAAGCCTGTTTTACTAATATAATTTACAACCTAGTACGTTGTGACTACATGCACGTAGACCTGTATATGATTGTAAACAAGTAATGTTTATAACTATGCACACAAACAAATTCAGGTTGGGGCATGCCTTGCCCAACAGCAAGATATATCTTTCAGACTGATTGAATACAATATTTTGAATTCCATAATAACTGTCTATTGAGATTGTAACCAGGAGGTACAGCATTTTATTAAATAGATTATCTCTTAAAGTGGACCACCCACCAATGAGGAAGTTTTCTCTGCAGTACCAATAAATTATTATACTTATCTTTTCATTCATAAATATCCAACCTATGAAATCCCCAAGATCTATAAATAAAGTACATGAGATACAAGGAAGGGGAACAAAAACTTGATATGTCAGTTCCTGAACGCCCACATGTGACATGCTGTTTTTGTGTGTGGAGGCACTTATATTTCTTAATTCTAGGATCAGGAACAATCCTACACTTGTTTCTCTTTCTTGAAATAAACACAGTCTATTTTTAGTATAGTAGACGAAAGTTATATTAATCCAACAATTACTATTGTTACTTAATCTATCTCAAGGAACAGTATTTTCTTTGTTGTTTAGTTCCTGCCACACGATATACAGTCTGTCTGTTTGCACGATTTGCTTGCTGCATGAGACATATATCTGCCAGGTATACGCGAAATAACATAGAAGATATGCATGCTGACTGAAAGGTCTTTTCCTATTTTTAAATTATTTCTTCATTCCTATTGAATTGATTTATATGAAACAAAAGTCACAACAAAGACACTAAACTGCCGTTTTATCACATAATATACTATGTTACATTAATGTAACGATTCAACATGAGATCTAGTCTGATCAACGCATGATTTTTTTGACAGCAGCCATTTTTGTTGTCTCTTGTAATGGTAGCTTATTGGCCATGGTAGATTGTATTTTATTGTTTTTTTCTTTGGAATAAAAAAGAATTAAAACAAAATAAAACTTGTTTTGTCAATCAATCAATCAATACCCTTTAGCTCCCCAAGGAGCATAGACCTTCAACAAACACATGCCAAGTCTTCCTGTCCTGTGCCATCCACTCAAGTTCTTTCCATGTTTTCCTCATCATTTTCACCTCTGTTTCCAGTTCTCTTCTCCGTGTTTTTTTTTTGGTCTACCTCTGTCTCTCTTTCCCTGTAGATTCCAGAACAAGGACTGCCTTGTAATGCTATAAACAGGTTTCCTCAATGTTTGTCCTATCCATCGCCAGCTTCTTCTCAACTCTTGTTCCACTGACACTTGTCTGGATCTTGTCATCAATTCCACATTTGTGACTTTGTCATACCATTTCAGTCCTTCTATTCTACGCAAGCACCAGTTTATAAAAGTCTGTAGCTTTTTGGTTGTTGTTTTTGTTGTTCTCCATGTCTCAGAGCCATACAATAGGACTGCCTTTACATTTTTGAGTTGAAGATTCTTATTTTCGTGTTGAACTTGATTTCTCTTGTTCTCCATACGTTTCCCAATGCAATGAAAGCTCCTCTTGCTTTTTGCATACCTGTTAACCTGAACGAATTTTTCGTACAATGTACGGATTTTTGATACTTTTAGCAGTGTACGGCCGTACAGACTCGTTGTACGGATTTGTCCTTCCCCCCCCCCCCCCCCCCCCCCCCCCCAAAAAAAAAAAAAAAATTTTAAATTTTAAATCAGAAAATATTTTCTAGCCAGGTTTTTTTTTTTTTACCAATTTTTATTTTATTTTTAATTCCGGAAATCTTGGCGTTCGTTTTTAAACTGAGGTCTCTCCCAGCAACCAATCAAATCCTTTTATATCCAACAATTCGGCATCAACGACGACGCTTGCTTGCCACCACACTTCGACGCCTTTTTGTTTATAAAAGCTAAGTACTTATAACTTGGTTAAATATTGCTATTGTTTTGCTTTGTTGCAATTTAACCGCTCCTTTAATCTTTCCAGTTAGGCCTATATCTTGCCCTTCAATATATTTCCGATAAATTGTCATAATATTCTGTGTAGGCCCTACATAACTAGAAAAAAAAGTTTGTTTGCGTTGAGTAGGCCTACTTTATGCCAGCGCTCGGGATTTGCTGCTTTATTTTTTTAAATAAAGTGGCAATCTGTTAATCACTGGTCTAGGCTACCAACTCTTAAATAATAATTTTGTAAATTTTTGGTGGTACGTTTTTCCTTCCTACATTTGATATTCTGTTCATAATTTTGTTTATGTTTTTGTTGTTGTTGCTGTTAGCCGTTTGCTTTGTTCATTGTATTTTTTAATCATTCTCTTCGTCTACAAAGATTATTAGTTGAAATATTTCATCCACTGAATGATGGCTGAGCCTAATTCAAAGAAACAAAAGCTGACTGCGAAAGATCATTTTCAATGATGAAAAAAATCCACACAGACTGCAGGAGGTCCATGAATGCAGACACACTCACTTCTATTTTACAGTGTAAGATTAACATTGATACATGCTGTGCAGACTTTAAGACCACAAATGCAATTCTGCAAAGTGCTAAAAGTGCATGTGTTGATTATAATACAAAACATTGTACATCGAAAGAATAGTGTACCTCATGATCACTAAGTTTTTTATATGTAAAGAACAGCATAAGACTATTAGCATGTTTTATATCACAATAATTCAAATGCTAATAGATTTGTATATGTCATTTCTCATTTTAAAACTGTATTGTGTATAATTTTTTAAATACATTTTTTGCATAAGGATTTTTGGGTGTTTGTAAGGATTTTTTGGGTCCGGCGTACAGATTTTTGTCTCAGGAGGTTGACAGGTATATTTTGTATTCTTATTTTGATATCACTGTCTTTTAGTGGTGTTTCATCAAGTTCAACCTTGTTATCATTTCCTGTATTTATTTTCATAATCTTTGTCTTTTCCATTTGTATTTTCAGGCCCACTTGTTGTGACCTCTCATCGAGAATTTTCATTTTCTCTTGCATCTGATTATGGTTATGGGACAGAAGAGCCAAGTGCAAAATCCAAATCATCAAGCTGTTTAGTCAGATTCCAATGGATTCTATTTCTGATGTGTGATGTCGATGTTTTCATAACCCAATCTATTGCTAATAAGAAAAGAAATGGAGACAAGAGGCATCCCTGTCTCACTCCCGTTCTAATCCTAAACGGTTCTGTTAGTTGTCCTTCATGAAGAACTCTGCATGTTATGTCTTCATAGGTCTTCTTTATTAAGTTAATGATCTTCATGGGAACTCCATAATGCCTCATCAGTTTCCAAAGCGATTCTCTGTCTACACTGCCTTTTTATGGTCCACGAATCCGATGTATATCGGTGAATTCCATTCCAGACTTTGTTCAAATATTATTCTCAATGTAGCTATCTGGTCTGTACAGGATCTATTTTGTCAAAAACATGCTTGTTCATCTCTCAGTTGCTTGTCTATGGACTCTTTTAATCTCTCCAGGATGATTCTGTTTAATACTTTTGCTGGCACTGATAGTAACATCATTCCTCTATAATTTGTGCACTCTTGTAAATTTCCCTTCTTAGGCAACTTGACCAGATAACCTTCCTTCCATTCTGCTGGTATTTCCTCTCTCTCCCAGACTTTGCCAAGTAGTTTGTATAATAGCTCTGTAGAGCTATCAATATCTGTTTTGATGGCCTCTGTTGGAATGCAATTGGCCAGCTGCTTTTCCATCTTTCAGAAGCTTTATCTCTTCTCTACTTGGTCGTTCACCGCTGATTTGTAGCTCCTCTTCTGCTGGCTGGATGTCTGGGGGATTAGTTGGAGATGGTCTATTGAGAAGTTCCTCAAAATGTTCTGTCCATCTCTTCATTTGTTCTTGTATATTACTAAGCAATTTTCCATTCTTATCTTTTATGAGGCCATTTACTTGCTTATATTTCCCTGTTAGCTTCTTTGTGTTGTTGTACAGGTCCCTCACATTTCCTTTGGTTGCAGCTTCCTCTGCTTTCCTTGCCAAATCATCAATATATTTCATCTTGTCTCTTTTGATGTTTCTTCTTACCTCTTTGTTTGCTTCTATGTACACTTCATGAGCCTTGGCTTTGGAGCTTCTGGTTTTGCTTCTGTTTAAATCTGCTTCCTTTTTTTCTGTCTTCTCTCTTGCTAATGATTTCTATTGTTATCCATGCTTTGTGCTCTTTTTCTCAGTACTTCTTCACATGTCTCGTTCCATATACTCGTATTTTTTACTTATTGCCAGTGGTCTTCCGTATCTGTTTCATCTTCCAGCTGTTGGAGTACTTGGTATTTGTTGGATACCGTGATTGAAAATTTTTCTCTTATTTCCTGATTTCGTAGATATCCCACATTATACTGTTGTCTACAGCTATATGCTGTTGTAAATTTCTTGAGTTTTAATTTTGTTTTAGCCAACAGAAGATGGTGATCTGCTCCTCTACATACTTTCACATCATGCAATGATGACCTAAACTTCTTGCTAATGCATATGTGATCAATCTGATTCTCAGTTCTGTGGTCTGGTGATAATCATGTTGTTTTATGTATTCTTTTATGTGGAAATATGCTTCCTCCTATAGCTAGTTGATTTGAAGCACATATATTTGCTAATAGTTCCTCATTCTCGTTCATCATACCTAATCCATGCTTTCCCATGATTTCTTCAAAGCCAGTGTTGTCTGTTCCTATTTTCACATTTAGGTCCCCCATCAAAATTTTTGATTTTTGTTTTGTCAATGGTAGTTATTGATCCTTGCTTTAACATTTGTTTGATGTATATCTAAATGTCAGGATATAAATATTTAAAAATAGTATTTTTTCAATCACCCTGTATAAAGATCTTCGGGGTATATATGTGATAATACAGGAGATATATAAAAATCTTCCAGGAATGATATGTATAAGAGAAGTTTTTTTCCCCCCCCCCCCCCCCCCCCCCCCCCCCCCCTCCCCCCCCCCCCCCCTCAACTGTCCTTCCTCTTGTATGAGTGCCTTCCTCTCCGTGAACATCTGATAAGACAAGAAAGATCTGAATAATTTGTATCTTGAAGGGAAGATTGATGACTGAATGTAGTGACCCCAAAACATTGGTTGCCAAAATTTGGACTGCCTAAATTGTTCTTTCTGTTCAAATACATGAGAGATAAATTGAGATTTAGTCAGTACCTCATGGGACCTCCTAATTTGTTGCCCTTATCCGAGAAGGCTACGCATCCGATCTCACTATCCAGGACATCAGGGGGAGTATGACATCATTAGGAACCGATAGATCTAAAAAAAATCTTACTTACTTACTCGTTCCCCTTCTACCGTGAGGTGTAGAGGTTTGGAAGAGAGAGCGCCAGACTATCCTATCGGCTGTCTTCCTCCTGGCCTGGTTCCATTCTAGTCCTCGGTCCTTCAAAGATTGTCTAATGTTGTCCTCCCAGCGGACTCTGGGTCGTCCTCTGGGTCTGGATTCTTGGCTCTTTGTTTCCCATGCTTGTCGTGGTATCCGATCTTCTCCCATTCTGCAGACATGGCCAAACCATCTTAATTGGGACTGTTCTACTTGGGTCTGCAGGGGGTAGGATTTAAGGCCTTGACGTATCGTCTGGTTGCGTACCATGTCTCTTCTTGTTACTTCAACCACCTTCCTCAGATACCTCATTTCTGAGGTTTGGATCTGGCTTTTATGGGTTGTAGTTATTGCCCATGACTCGCATCCATATGTCAAGACTGGGACATAGGTGGAGCGGTATACAGCCATCTTCGTTTTCTTACCAACCTCTCTCTTGCTGAGGAATCCTCGATTTATGACCTGAAAAAGTCTCCCAGCTGCTGCTTTTCGAGTGGCCAACTCTTCTTTGATGCCTCCCTTTCGGTCTATAATAGCTCCGAGGTATTTAAAGTGGTCGACCTGCTCCAGGACCTGTTCTCCCAGCTTAATCTGATGTCTTCTTTCTTCTCGTGATATCACCATGGATTTTGTTTTAGAGCTGCTTATGACCATCCCTCTCTTCTCCAGCTCTTCCTTCCAGACTTGCAGGTTGGATTGGAGATGTGCCTCTGATTTAGCAATCAGGGCAACATCATCAGCAAATGCCAGCTCCGAAATATAGACCTGTCTCATCTTCCAGTACCCCACTGAATACTTTCTTGTTCTCTCCTTACATGCCTTGATGACATCGTCCATAAGGAGTATGAAGAGGTAAGGTGATAGGATATCACCTTGTCTTACACCAGTGGTGGTCCTGAACTCTTCTGACTTATGGTTTGCTGTCCTCACATAATTTCTGCAAGACTTGTAGAAGCTCTGTATAGCATGAATCAGAGGTGCTGGAATATTCTTCCTTGCCAAACAGTCCCAAAGTTTGCTCCAGGGGACCCTGTCAAACGCCTTTTCCAGATCTATGAAACAAAGATGCATCTCACTCTTATACTCAAGGGCCTTTTCACTCAGCTCTAAAAAAAAATCAATAAATTATATTCCCTGTACTGGGAAGTGAACTGGTACCTTTAGATTTTGAGACAGATGCCCTACCTCTTAGCCACTCGACACCCCCATGTCAACGATAGCACGTTAAAAATCCCTTGGCAGTTGGATATTGTAAAGAGTAGGCCATACGGCGGCTGCCTGGCAAAATTTAAAAAATGAGGAAACCTACCCACCACAAAAATATTTCTAGAATGTGTGATTCATATACACACATAGGGATCCTTGCCAGTGCTATGGATTTTGTGCACTGTGCTGAGATCCTCCTTGTGTGTGCAACACTGATGGCGTTGCCCATGTGCAATGAAGATGGTCCTTAAAATCAAGTCAGTGGTGTAACTACCACCCAGGTAGACCTGTCAGTGGTGTAACTACCACCCAGGTAGACCCATACTTACTTACTTAGTCGTTCCCCTTCTACCGTGAGGTGTAAAGGTTTGGAAGAGAGAGCGCCAGACCATTCTATCAGCTGTCTTCTTCCTGGCCTGGTTCCATTCTAGTCCTCGGTCCTTCAAAGATTGTCTAATGTTGTCCTCCCAGCGGACTCTGGGTCGTCCTGGAGGTCTGGATCCCTGGCTCTTTGTTTCCCATGCTTGTCGTGGTAGCCGATCTTCTCCCATTCTGCAGACATGGCCAAACCATCTTAGTTGGGACTGTTCTATTTGGGTCTGCAGCGGATGGGATTTTAGGCCTTGACGGATCGTCTGGTTGCGGACCATGTCTCTTCTTGTTACTTCAACCACTTTCCTCAGATACCTCATTTCTGAGGTTTGGATCTGGCTTTTGTGGGTTGTAGTCATTGCCCACGACTCGCATCCATATGTCAAGACTGGGACATAGGTGGAGCGGTATACAGCAATCTTCGTTTTCTTACCAACCTCTTTCTTGCTGAGGAATCCACGATTTATGGCCTGAAAAAGTCTCCCAGCCGCTGCTTTTCGAGTGGCCAACTCTTCTTTGATGCCTCTCTTTCGGTCTATAATAGCTCCGAGATATTTAAAGTGGTCGACCTGCTCCAGGACCTGTTCTCCCAACTTAATCTGATGTTTTCTTTCTTCTCGTGATATCACCATGGATTTTGTTTTAGAGCTGCTTATGACCATCCCTCTCTTCTCCAGCTCTTCCTTCCAGACTTGCAGGTTAGATTGGAGATGTGCCTCTGATTTAGCAATCAGGGCAACATCATCAGCAAATGCCAGCTCCGAAATATAGACCTGTCTCATCTTCCAGTACCCCACTGAATACTTTCTTGTTCTCTCCTTACATGCCTTGATGACATCGTCCATAAGGAGTATGAAGAGGTAAGGTGATAGGATATCACCTTGTCTTACACCAGTGGTGGTCCTGAACTCTTCTGACTTATGGTTTGCTGTCCTCACATAATTTCTGCAAGACTTGTAGAAGCTCTGTATAGCATGAATCAGAGGTGCTGGAATATTCTTCCTTGCCAAACAGTCCCAAAGTTTGCTCCAGGGGACCCTGTCAAACGCCTTTTCCAGATCTATGAAACAAAGATGGATCTCACTCTTATACTCAAGGGCCTTTTCACTCAGCTGTCTGAGTGTGAAGATTAGGTCTTGAGTACTTCGGTTTGCTCGGAATCCGCACTGGACCTCATCCAATTGTGGCTCAGCTAGGCGTCGGAGTCTCTGCTCTAGGATTCTAGAGTAGATTTTACCAGGGACACTGAGAAGGGATATGCCTCTATGGTTTCCACATTGTCGATTGTCACCCTTTTTGAAAATTGGTGTTATGATGGCAATCTTCCAATCCTTTGGTATGGTCTTGTTGCACCATGCTGCCTGTAGGACCTTTAAGAGTAATAGGTCGCCTGATGCTCCCATGTACTTAACCATTTCTGGTGTTATACCATCATGCCCTGCTGCTTTGCCCATCTTGATTTTCTCTAGTGCTGCCCTCAGTTCTTCCATCTTTATGTCATCTTCACCATCATTGGTTTCCTCTTCTGTGTCAGTGGTTATCATTTCTGATGCTTCATCATGCTCACCATCCAGGAGTTCTGAGAAATATTCTTTCCATCTTTCCATTACTTCCTTCGGGGCAGTAAGCAATTTGCCTTGCTTGTCCTTTATAAATTTGAGAGGGCATTGTTTTTCTTTCCTCATGTTCTTTAGGGTCTTATAGAACAATTTCTGGTTTTCTTGTGCATCTTTTCTAGCTTTTCTCCAAATTCTTCCCAGGACTTCTGTTTTGCTGCTAGCACTTTGTTCTTTGCTTCTGTTCTGAGTGTCACATATTCTCTATATTTTTCTATTTGTCCTGTTGTGTTTTTAGCTCCTAAGTATTGTTTCCATGCCATTTTCTTCTCTCTTATTTTCTCTTTGACTTCCTCTGTCCACCAAGGTGTCCTCTTTCTCTGGTTCCCAAGTCGGACTTCACCGCATGCTTCTGCAGCAGCTGTCTTTATGATATCCTTGAATTTATTCCAGAGGGTTTGGTTGGAAGGGACCCCCTTTTTTATGTATAGTCTTGTAATTCCCTTTGTTCCTGTGTTAAACATGATAGAATGTCCCAGTTTCTGTAAGCAGAAATAAGAGAGATACAGAAGACATAGGAAGATCTTGAGCAGACGGCAGAGAACAGTAAGACCTGACACACAGTTGTTGAATGTTTGTAGGGAGTTTAAGGGTGATGTTGCTGAAGGGTGATGTTGCTGAAGGGTGGTGTTGCTGAAGGGTGGTGTTGCTGATGGTGATGAAGTAAGAAGTCACATAACTGATACAAACTAGTGGTACAGTATATCTATTTTAGCTGTTGAGCCTATTATATCAGGAGGACCCCACTTAATTTGTGCCCGGTGCTCCTTACATCGTAGTTACGCCACTGGATTTAGTCCATGCCTAATTTATCACTAGTTGGTTTATGTATGCAAACTTGTTTCCGCATTTGACTGTTGAGACACCAAAAAAAATTGGTCTGAGCGTGTTTACGACTGTGTCATTCAGCGCTTTAAAAACAGGATCTAAGAGCAAGCCACCAGTGATACTGAAGCTTGAGATATGCAGTGTCAGCTTTCACCATTATGCTAGTACCAACAACCCTTTCAAAATATGCTTATTTTCACGCCAGATTAGTGTGGTTTGAATAACTAATCTACATTTCTTTAATATTTTATTTAAATAGCAACATCAATATTTTACTTCCTCATTTTCAAGTGCTCTAGTTACACTAATCATTTATATTTTACTTCCTCATTTTCAAGTGTTGTAGTTACATATCCCGTCCATGTTCAATGTTATTTATATTTTGCTTCCTTGAAGCACTGTTTTGCTTCATATGTTAGTTGCTTATCCTTTACAGGACGTGGCAATCAACCCCAGCTTTTATTGGCTGTTTGTGATTTTTCTAGGCAATTTTTACGTTCAGTAGTTTGCCATTGCTTTCTGAACGGTACGGCGCTTATACCATTGTTAAAAATCCACACAAAGCGATCTGCCACCAAACCGCCTGCAGCAGGTTTCGAACCTGGTATATCTGGATTATGAAACTGCGTTCATATCCATTAGGCCACAGACGCCGACTGCTTCATATGAGAAGAAAATATTTCCTTTCTCATAGTTCATCATTATAAATATGATCACACTCAAGATCAGTCAGTCATAATTATGTATATCATCTTGTGTACCATAATAATTCCCATCATCTTTATTTTCACATAAAACTGTAGCACACGTGAAACTACAGCTGTCATGCAGTTTAACAGTCATTCAGCAGTGACTGCACATAATGCCCCATGTAGATCACTGCGTCTATGAAAATAAATAATAAGACTACTGCACCCTTGCCACAGACAGAAGATATTTAAAATAATTGAAAAAATACAAGGGCATTCACTTAAACAGATAATCCTGTATGTTTTTTTTTAAACAAGTGACTTAAATGTGATTGTGCACATGTGACTGACAACCTCATCATGTCAAACTAATTGTCACAGAAACCACTGCTACAAGATCACGTGACTACTTAGTGCAAGATTCCCGCAGGATTAGCTGCAGGATTAGCTGCAGGATTAGCTGCAGTGTTAGCTCTAAGCTCAACACGGAGTGCAACAGAAAATGATGATGATTGTACATAAAAAGCAAACACCAAAACTGAAAGCCGAGAAACAAAAATAGTGTCTTTATTTTATTTTGACTGCTTTGGAAAATCTGCATAGACAGTGCACATAATAATTCATTGAGATAGATTTTGAACAGATCACAAATATAGTCATTTCTAAGAAACAAAAATTTTCTAGATAGTCTTACAGATTATGAACAGATTACAAATATGGCCATTTCTGAGAAATAAAATTTTTTTTAGTCTTTCACATTATAAACAGATTACAAATATGGTCATTTTGGAGAAATACGAATTTTCTAGATAGTCTTTTAGATTATAAACAGATTACAAATATGGCCATTTCTGAGAAATAAAAATTGTCTAGATAGTTTTACAGATTATAAACAGATTACAAATATGGTCATTTCTGAGAAATAAAAATTTTCTAGATAGTCTTATAGATTATAAACAGATTACAAATATGGACATTTCTAGGAAATAAAATTTTTTTGGATAATCTTATATACACTTCTTGTACTTATGTTGAAGTTTCTTGCTGGTCGTTTGCTTCACATAATAATATATGTTGTTTCTGGAATATACATTGCCAGACAAAAAAAATAACTTCTTACAATATCAGCGATGATTATAAATCTGCCTCAGTTCTAGAGGAGCTGGACATGCTAGGTCACATTTGGTTTTACGAGTAGTACCCATTTATTATTAATTTATTTATTTGCTCATGTCCCTTTTAGCTCTCACTTTCTTTTCTCTGACAAAGGTCTTGTTGCCGTAGCGTTGATTATTTGTCTTCTCTTTTATCCGTCAGACAAATCACCAATTTTTGATTTTTTTTCATATCCATCAACCCCAGTTCTTGAATAAACAACCTCAGTAAATAAATTCTTCACAATAAAATAGATAAATGGTTGGAGAGTTGTTCAAGAACATTTATAAAACACAAGAATAATAAAACAACACAAAACTCTTCCTGGGTGCAGGAGTAGAAATTGGTACAAAAACATTCATGCCAGAGCTTGAGTTCTTGAACAGAATTATGAGAGATTATCTTCATTATGATCTGTTTCACAAGGAGAATGCAGTCATGTCTCTCCATAGATTTTGATCCTTGATGTTCTCCAATAAAACTATCCCTTCAGACAAACTTAATTCAGAGCTGCCTGGAAACTGATTGAATCTTCTGTTTATAAAAATTAAACATTAAATTATTTCGTAAATTACATCAGATTCAGCACAAGCTTTAAAAGATATAACAAGCAACAGATGAAGCAAATACAGTTAGGAATGTTTAAATATAACATCTTGGAAATTTCAAACTTTAACAAGCAATTTTATACGTTTAAGGTAACATTTCAAAATTACAAAATTTAACAAGTAAGTTTATGCTTTTCAGATAATATTTTTTTTTAATTATAAATTTAAGAAGTAAATTTATGCTCTATGATAACATTTATAAAACTACAAATTTTAACATGTAAGTTTATGCTTTTCAGATAACATATAAAAAATTACAATTTTTAAAATGTAAGTTTATGCTTTCCGGATAAAATTTCAAAAATTACAAATTTTACAATGTAAGTTGATTCTTCTCAGATAATATTTCATAAATTACAAATGTTAACAAATAAGCTTATGCTTTTCAAGCATCATGAGGATATAGATGTTCAAGTACAAATTTAAACCTGAAGGAATATTGCTGCGTTGCATTTAGAAAAGACAAAAAAACTGTTACACTGTTGATAGAATGTCTGGAAACTTAAAAAAATGTATATAAACAAAGCAAAGTTAAATGGGAATCACTATGCAGTGTGTTATACAGTCTTATATATCTAACAGTTTCTGCAAATTAAAAAAAACAACAATATGCAAGCAACTAATTAAACATTCAGCATAAATTTAATCACAAGTACAAAAGGCACAGCAGTTTGTAAAATTAGGTATTTTTGATTATTAATACACTAAAGGCAGACTGTTGTAGTCAAGTTTACAATTGTGAATACACCTATAACCTGTAACAGCTGAACATAGAAAAAGTCAGATAAAGATCCATTCTCCATAACTGCTAATCATATCATTGTGGATTATGCCAGGTGTTCACATGTTGCCTGTGATAACTTATAACTTTGTAGAGTATGCCAGCTGTGTATCTAACACCTGCAATATGTGCTTATAGAATTGTAGATTATGTCTGATGTAAATCTAGTGCCTATAATGTCTGATCATATTCCTAGGTGATAACAGAAACACATCTAGTATCTGTATTAGTTGATCGTATCATTATAGACTATGACAGACATTTATCTAATATCTCTAGTAGTTGATCTTATCATTATAGACTATGACAGACATTTATCTAGTATCTGTAATAGTTGATCATATCATTATAGACTATGACATACATTTATCTAGTATCTGTAATATTTGATCTTATCATTATAGACTATGACAGATGAACATGCCTACAATATCTGATAATATTATTACAGATTCTGACAGATGTAGCCTACATATAGTGCCTGTCATACTTGATCCTTCCAATCTAGATATTATACATAGTGTCTGTAGTAGCTGATTCTATCACTAATTACAGATGCATATCTTGTCTGATAATGATCAGATATTATTGAAGATTATAACACAAATTGCTCTAATACTTGTAACATCTGATCAAATCATTGTAGATTATAACAAAAGTACATCGAATGAACTTAAATTATGATTATAACACGGTTGAATATGTTAGGATATGACTCGTTGTTAAATAATGTTAAGCCTACTACTGTCATCTCTATGGCTAGTGCTGCAAAAGTAAAATGGCTACAAATAAACACTAGCATTTGACACTTTTCTGGGTAATGTAAACAAAACAACACTGATAAAAACATAGTAAATAAATTTTGAAATTAAGTTCGGACAGCTAGATTTTCTAGAAAATAAAAGCCTTTTCACAAACAGCAAACTTTTAAAATAATTTTAAAAAATATACAAGTAAAGTACATTTGTAAAGTAAAACTGATAATATAGTATTTTTGTTTTAAGTTTTGAACTAACATTTCTAATAATTGAAAATACTTCTGGTATTTCTTCATTGTACTTTCATTCACTATAATGCTTTCATCAAGACAATAATATCTGGATTGGAAGGATCAAGTATGACAGGCACTATATGTACATATATAAACTTTATTTCATTTAAATTAGCGTACAACATGACCGTAAAATGTGGCCATGCTACAAAGTATGAAAATACAAATATGCAAAATCTGTCCTACTCTATGTCTCATAAATGAGATATCTCAACAAGAATATCATGTCTAAACAGCAGCCATTAATTAACAGATACCTCCATCACATCTTCCATGTCAAATGGCCAGATGTGATAACTAACACAGAGCTGAGGAACAGAACCAGACATCAGCTAATATATTATTATTTTCCCTTCTGCTCCTCAGGGAGCATAAAGTCCCCACTGTTGTTAGTCTCCTTGCTGGAAGCCTATAACAAACATTGACATGCTCCAGCAGACGTGGTTTCTGTGGACATTTGCTTTACATGATGAGGTTGCCAGCTCATGCAAAACTTAAAATTAGCGCAGCCTTGTAGGACATGCTTGAGGGGGTGGTAGTCCTATACATTCTGTGTCTCTTCACAACAACACCCCATGGAGCTACACAGGGCCAGCTAAAACAGCTGGAGATTAAAGACAGAATATGGAGATGAATAGGACATACACTCAGGAAATTACCAGCTTACATAACCAGACATGCCCTTAGCTGAAACCCACAAGGAAAGAGAACAGTTGGAAGACCAAGAAGAACATGAAGAAGAACAGTGGAAGATGAAGCTAAGGCAACTGGGCTGTCACAGGCAGAAAGCTGAAGAAGACAGCTAAATACAGTAATCAGTGATGAGCCACAGTTTCAGCATTAAATTCCACTTGGAACAAACAGGAGTGACACACACACTTAGCATGAAAGCACTGAAAGTTTGTGTGAGGCAGTTTTGACATTCTCCAAGTGTTTTACAAAAAAATAGAACCAATAAGAAAATATAGAACAGGAAAGGCTCAAGTGGAGAATAACCATAGAGAGATAAGAAAGAGAAGTGAGAAAGACTTGCAAGAAATCAGATTGCCTAGCACAAAAGAAAATATATGACCATTTTTTCTGTGTTGTATGTTCCTGGAAAAATTAAAGGTGGGGGTGGTGCGCTAAGAGAACAGAATAATCAATATTTTAATGAGACTGTTTTTCAAAACAGGCAACCATCTATAGGATTCTGGAAATGTTCTTCATTCCTATAATCAATATTTTCCATATGTACACAGTTTAGTTTTCAGTGTTTATGAAATATTTTGATTATTAATAAACGTGAACTAAACACATGCTGTTGATATCAAACTTGTTGTAACTATTAAGAGAAAAAATATGGCACTGATAGTTTCAACATCTACTTATAAGATCTCTCTCATTTTCTCTCCCTCTCTGTCTATATATATATATATATATATATATATACTTATATGAATACATTTGCTCAATAGTGGGCATGTTAGGGTGACAGAAAAAAAGCACAGTGTAATTATTTTTATTCTTTATATACAGCTATAATATTTTAAAAACTATATTCCCATCTTTTCAAATTTTAAAAACAATTTAAAAATAAGAATTAATTTATATGGTAATATGTTCAGGTAATACCACAGCTGCAAGTTTCAATCACTTTAAAGTATTTGATGAAAGACACATTCTAAAGACATGTGACATATAACAGAATGAGTTACTGTACTACATAATATGTACAGCTTGTTGCACACATGCATGCACAAACTCACACACATTTATATACACACATATACCACACAATTATGCATACGCATAGCTTAGATATGACGGCCTGATTGGTTAAGCGGTTAGAGCACTGGCTTTTTGGCAGCAAAGTTATCTGTTGTGGGATCAAAACCTGGTAGCATCAAGTTCAAGCCTACCCAACTGTTCAAGTGGGTATCTGACTCTACTCTTGACTAGGAATGGGAACTGCTGCTAAGATGGGAACTAGTCACCCCACCTCATTAAAAAAAGGTGGACCTAGTATGGTGAGGTCTCTAACACTTCACTCCCCTATATCAGTATTTGCTGTTGAGCTACCGTTACCCTTTTTTGTTTTTTTATAGCTGTGATGCCAGGTCACATGGGCTACTAATTTTCTAATCAAGGCATACAATTATCAGTATTATTATTGCTAAATGATTCAGTGATAATACATTGGAAAGCACCATAAGTACAAGATCTCAAAGCCTGTTAAACACAGGCCTCTCACTTTAAAATTTTAAGGCGTATGTGTTAACACTGAAGATATGAAGTGGTTTACTTTAAAATTAACCGAGGTTATTTTTTTTTTTAAAATCTATATGCTACACTGTTACCTCCAAATATCATTATAAAATTTGTGTCTTTTTTTGAAAATGTGCAGTTTCAACACATACCTATTTTCCTGTTTTAATTCATGATCCTGATCCAAAGTTACATGCCGCAAAACAAACTATGATCTTCTAAAATCAAAGAGAAGTTAACCTGGATTAAGCATTATTCTACAACGTCCCTTAATTAACTTGCTTCAAGCAGTCTGTTCAAATCACAGTTACACTTTTTAAGTCATTCCAACAGTGTGTCTCCACAATTAGACTGTTGCCTTCAGCAGCTGTGGTTTTGTGTTCTTGCTCAGGCAATGCAACACGAGAATACAAAATATTGTGCATTTGTTGCAGTTCTTGAAAAGATATAGAAAATTTCCTGAGAAATCTTAAAAATGCAGAATTCTTTGAACAGTAAATCTGAATATGATACTGTGTGCACATAACACACCAAGTGAGCATAAATCAAATTCCAAGGTTATCTCAAAGGAAAAGACATTTTTTTCCACAAAGAATGGAAAAATATTTGCAGCTTTTTGTGGAATTAATATTGTAAAATGAATGTCAAATATGCATTATCCAGTAATATATGTAGAGAAAAATGTAAAAGCAAAACATATCTAGCACATATAAAAAAACCTAAACATAGAATTCCAGTGGTTTATTTTTATTTTCCTTAAATGCCTAATGCCCTCAGAAAAATCTTTATTCTTAACATTTTTCTGACAAAAGAAAATGTGCTTCTCAAGTTTGCTTTGAAGCACTGCAAGAGCTGTATGCGAGACATGCAGTTTACTTTGTCCATCATTTCTACAAGACAAAGGAAACAGCAATTCTACACTGTGTCTGAACAGCATGATAGTTCCAAGACAGCACATATGATCAGCATAATGATTATGTCTGACTCTGATGAAGTGTACTAGCAAGGAGAAAACTGGCAACACACCATTCTGTGTTATGGTTGCATTTGTGTTTGCGAACTATTGTTACACTTACAGCATTGTAACTAAACATAAATAAAATAATTTAGCAGAATATCAGCACAAGAAAGGATCATATCACAGTTTCTCAGCAAAATAATGTCAACACAGGCAAATAGGCAAAAAAAAGATGTTTACGTAAAGTAACTACAAAAGAATCAAATACACAGGCAGATATGATTAAAAAAAACTCTATCCAGAGCGCTAATATAGGAGGCAATATGATCATCAGAAGACGTACCACCATCAGACAAATGTTTCTGCCCTTTTAATATCTATTCTGGGGGGGGGGGGGGGGGGGGGGGGGGGGGAGGGGGGGGGTGTGTGTGTGTGTGTGCAGTCCTACTTGGGTCGTGACTCTAAAATGTCAGCCTCCTATTGTCTTTTCTGGCCTGCACTGGGAATTGAACCCATTCCACTTTCGTTTCAACTTCTTTACACCTGGTTTTATCCATGTCAGCTTGAGGCTATTGTGAAATAAACCATTATGCAGATCATGTACTAAGGAAATGAATAGTTAGTAGGCCTCCATGACCTAATTTGTGACTCGGTGATAGAAAAATCCTACTTAAAAAAAACATCAGAATCATCCCACATTAAAAATTCAGTTGCCCAAACGAAAATGGTCATTTTAAAATTAATCAACACAAACGAAGCAAAAATACATTTAATATGTGCTGTGTTGATTACATAGTAAATTTAAAAATGCCTATAATTATCTACAAGTGGGAAAGACAAACTAGTACTGCCTAAAAAAAACAAAAAAAAAAACAAACGAACAAAAACAAAAGATAAACAAAGCAAAAAAGTAAAACTGATGTGCAAATAACTGTTTATTAAAAATTAAGCAATAAAGAAAAGAATCAAATTAAATTTTTTTACTAATACTGTATCATTAAATTATTAATTTAGCAGTGATTTAGGTTAACCGAAAACACAAAAACAAATCAGTTTGCAAAATACATTCTAACAGTGACATAAAACAATAGTTTTAAATTATTTTTGAAAAAAATTAAATAAATAAACAAAAATAATGGTACATTTTCATAGCAAAACATTCAATTAAAGGAACAACATAGGCAGATCAAGAAGAAATCTTTGCATTTTAAAAAATAACCTTTGTATCATTGGAGAAAGTCCAAAGAAAATGTCCACAATTAGGGACAGCAAAAGGCACCATGTGTTAAATGCTCATAATTCTACCACCAGTTGTGGACACCTGTTTTAGCATCCCTTGACAATATCTGCCAAATATTAGTTTGAATACTGTCTGTAACCAGTGTCACATGTAAACTATTTGACAACATTTAGCTTAACTGCTCAAACATGTTTTTTATACTGTCTGTACCCAGTGCCACTATGTCATGTAAACATTCTAACAACAGGTAGCTCAACTACTCAAACATATCACCTATACTGCCATACAAAAAAGTGTACATAACTAAGCAGTCATGCAATGTTTCTATACATATTACTATTACTGCATATTGTCATCAATGTGATAGAATGTATCATTCAGAAGTAGTCTCTTGGGTCCATGAGAATTTTACAATTAGATACTTGATTCTCTCTTTTACAAATCTGTTGGAGTGCTGACCTGCTCTAGGATTAAAACTTCTACCACAACACACCTCTCTGTTCCTGGACTCGTTGTTACCCACACATCTCAAAAGAATCCAGTGTTATTCAAATGGCTAATTGCTGTTATTATCTAAAAGGGCAAAAATATAAATAATGAATGACTAGGCACATTAAGAGTGATGAGAAAAGCCAGACAGAAGTGAATGCAAGTAACAGTTACAATAAGCTTCAGCTTTATCCCAGTTTCTGATCATTAATTCATTACTTCTTTTTCATCCACTTTTCAACTCTCCAAGGAGTACAGGCCTTCAACAAACTTACACCGAGTCTTCTTGTTGTGCCATCAGCTCAAGGTCATTTCATGTGTTTTTCATCCCCATCATTCTGTCTTCATTATTCATCTCCATGTCCTCTACCTCTTTTACCCTGGGGATTCCAAAACAACTGCCTGCTAATGCTATCAACAGGTTTTCTTAATGTTGTGTCCTGTCCATCTCCAGCATCATCTTCTCATCTGTTTCAATGATGTTGCAACTGGTTTTTATCTTAATGCATTAGACTTTGGTCATCTGCAAAAGTAACTCATTCAGTGGGTTGTAGTAACTATCATGCTAACAGATCACAGTGGACAATTTTACTGAACTTTTCTTGGGTTATGAAATGTCTAACTGACAACTTTAATGGACCAAATAAAATATGTTTCTATAACCTCCAGGCTAGAATGAAGCAACACAATTCTGATGTAAATCACTGCATGTACTATCACTTGTAAATAACTTAATGTCTGAAATGTCACACAGGTGCAAATTAAAAAAAAAAAACAAACAATGAATACCCTAATTATAACCAAAGATTAGGTTGTACATGGTAGGCTCTCCCAAGATGGTGGATACACAAATGTAGTGCAACTGAAGTTATTCCATTCTTCCCATTTTTTCAAATAAAAAAAAATCCAGATTAACAGAGGGAGAGGGTGACTGAAGAACAAATGGAGAAATAGAGACAGAAATGAAGGGATGCCAAAGACACTAAACTGATGACATGGGATGACAAAGACACTAAACTGATGACATGGGATGACAAAGACACTAAACTGATGACATGGGATGACAAAGACACTAAACTGATGACATGGGATGAAAAAGACACTAAACTGATGACATGGGATGACAAAGACACTAAACTGATGGCATGTGATCACAAAGACACTAAACTGATGACATGGGATGACAAAGACACTAAACTGATGACATGGGATGACAAAGACACTAAACTGATGACATGGGATGACAGACACTAAACTGATGACATGGGATGACAATGACTAAACTGATGATATGGAATGACATAGACACTAAACTGATGACAATGGATGACAAAGACACTAAACTGATGACATGGGATGACAAAGACACTAAACTTATGACATGGGATGACAAAGACACTAAACTGATGACATGGGATGACAAAGACACTAAACTGATGGCATGGGATGACAAAGACACTAAACTGATGACATGGGATGACAAAGACACTAAAATGATGACATGGGATGACAAAGACACTAAACTGATGACATGGGATGACAAAGACACTAAACTGATGGCATGGGATGACAAAGACACTAAACTGATGACATGGGATGATAAAGACACTAAACTGATGACATGGGATGACAAAGACACTAAAATGATGGCATGGGATGACAAAGACACTAAACTGATGACATGGGATGACATAGACACTAAACTGATGACAATGGATAACAAAGACACTAAACTGATGACATGGGATGACAAAGACACTAAACTGATGACATGGGATGACAAAGACGCTAAACTGATGACATGGGATGACAAAGACACTAAACTGATGACATGGGATGACAAAGACACTAAAATGATGACATGGGATGACAAAGACACTAAACTGATGACATGGGATGACAGAGACACTAAACTGATGACATGGGATGACAGAGACACTAAACTGATGACATGGGATGACAAAGACACTAAACTGATGGCATGGGATGACAAAGACACTAAACTGATGACATGGGGTGACAAAGACACTAAACTGATGACATGGGCTGACAAAGACACTAAACTGATGACATGTGATGACATAGACACTAAACTGATGACATGGGATGACAAAGACACTAAAATGATGACATGGGATGACAAAGACACTAAACTGATGACATGGGATGACAAAGACACTAAACTGATGACATGGGATGACAAAGACACTAAAATGATGACATGGGATGACAAAGACACTAAAATGATGACATGGGATGACAAAGACACTAAACTGATGACAAGGGATGACAAAGACACTAAACTGATGGCATGGGATGACAAAGACACTAAACTGATGACATGGGATGACAAAGACACTAAACTGATGACATGGGATAAGAGAATTTTACATAAGGTGTTGAAGGCCTGTGCTCCTAAGGAAGCTGATGAGTGAAGAACTAATGAATGAAATATAAAACATGGGTGGGTAAGGGGGGGGGGGGGGGGGAGTGGCAAGCTCAAAGCATAAAACTAAAACAAAAAAGTGCAAAGTATCTATGGCTGACAAGATATTTAAAATAAATGAAGATGTCTATTTAACTAACCCTATGTATTTGCATAGACATTTGTATCATCTTCAGGGTTAGAAAATCCAGTGTTGACATAGCTGAAGGAGCTAGGATTGTCATGTGGGTCAGCAACACTTCCATTAGCTGAGCCTGGTGTGGGCATCAAAGGAGCTGGAATAGAGCAAAATTGCAACACCACAGCTAAAGCTAAGTTGGAATGGGAAAGGAAGATAAGGGTGGGGTGGGGAGCTAAGCAGTGTCAGTCTTAAGGCCAGGTAACCACTTAAGGTACTGAGTTTTGAAGGGTATCAACAAGCTGATTTGTCATAAACTGGAAAATAATGGTGACGGGAAATTAATAAGGAGGTGAATGGGGGCGGGGGCAAAATGAAGTTTACCTAGGATACCATACGCCTTAAGACCAACACAAAGTGGAAGTATTATTATGCATAACAAATAAAGATAAAAATATTTATGTGTCACGGTATTGAGAACACGTTCTTCAATAGTGCATTATTTTATATCCATTTATTATCATTGCCTCAAATACCTCAGTCTTATATCTGTCAACAAAGTCATTAAGGACACTAGAGATCAAACATTTATTTTAACTTCTTGATTGCTTTTGAATGGTTCTGAACCCAATTCAGGATATAAACTTGTTGAATTTGTTAAGAAACTCAGAACTGAATTTGCACATTTTGACAGGACAATTGTACTGTGCAATAAAGTTTTGTCAGTAAAAGCAAGAACAAGAGGTTCTCCAACACTACAGTCTAACAACCATCTTATTAAAGTAAGAACAAGAGGTTCTCCAACACTACAGTCCAACAACCTCTTATGAAAGTAAGAACAAGAGGTTCTCCAACACAACAGTCCAACAACCTCTTATGAAAGTAAGAACAACAGGTTGTCCAACACTACAGTCTAACAACTATCTTATTAAAGTAAGAACGAGAGGTTGTCCAACACTACAGTCCAACAACTATCTTATTAAAGTAAGAACGAGAGGTTGTCCAACACTACAGTTCAACAACCATCTTATTAAAGTAAGAATGAGAGGTTGTCCAACACTACAGTCCAACAACCATCTTATTAAAGTAAGAATGAGAGGTTGTCCAACACTACAGTCTAACAACCCTCTTATTAAAGTAAGAACAAGAGGTTCTCCAACACTACAGTCCAACAACCTCTTATGAAAGTAAGAACAAGAGGTTCTCCAACACAACAGTCCAACAACCTCTTATGAAAGTAAGAACAACAGGTTGTCCAACACTACAGTCTAACAACCCTCTTATGAAAGTAAAAACAAGAGGTTGTCCAACACTACAGTCCAACAACCATCTTATGAAAGTAAGAACGAGAGGTTGTCCAACACTACAGTCCAACAACTATCTTATTAAAGTAAGAACGAGAGGTTGTCCAACACTACAGTCCAACAACCATCTTATTAAAGTAAGAATGAGAGGTTGTCCAACACTACAGTCCAACAACTATCTTATTAAAGTAAGAACGAGAGGTTGTCCAACACTACAGTCCAACAACTATCTTATGAAAGTAAGAACGAGAGGTTGTCCAACACAACAGTCCAACAACTATCTTATGAAAGTAAGAACGAGAGGTTGTCCAACACTACAGTCCAACAACTATCTTATGAAAGTAAGAATGAGAGGTTGTCCAACACTACAGTCCAACAACCATCTTATGAAAGTAAGAACGAGAGGTTGTCCAACACAACAGTCCAACAACTATCTTATGAAAGTAAAAACAAGAGGTTGTCCAACACTACAGTCCAACAACCATCTTATGAAAGTAAGAATGAGAGGTTGTCCAACACTACAGTCCAACAACCATCTTATGAAAGTAAGAACGAGAGGTTGTCCAACACAACAGTCCAACAACCATCTTATGAAAGTAAGAATGAGAGGTTGTCCAACACTACAGTCCAACAACCATCTTATGAAAGTAAGAACGAGAGGTTGTCCAACACAACAGTCCAACAACTATCTTATGAAAGTAAGAATGAGAGGTTGTCCAACACTACAGTCCAACAACTATCTTATGAAAGTAAGAATGAGAGGTTGTCCAACACAACAGTCCAACAACCATCTTATGAAAGTAAGAACGAGAGGTTGTCCAACACTACAGTCCAACAACCATCTTATGAAAGTAAGAATGAGAGGTTGTCCAACACTACAGTCCAACAACCATCTTATGAAAGTAAGAACGAGAGGTTGTCCAACACAACAGTCCAACAACTATCTTATGAAAGTAAAAACAAGAGGTTGTCCAACACTACAGTCCAACAACCATCTTATGAAAGTAAGAATGAGAGGTTGTCCAACACTACAGTCCAACAACCATCTTATGAAAGTAAGAACGAGAGGTTGTCCAACACAACAGTCCAACAACTATCTTATTAAAGTAAGAACGAGAGGTTGTCCAACACTACAGTCCAACAACCATCTTATTAAAGTAAGAATGAGAGGTTGTCCAACACTACAGTCCAACAACTATCTTATTAAAGTAAGAACGAGAGGTTGTCCAACACTACAGTCCAACAACTATCTTATGAAAGTAAGAACGAGAGGTTGTCCAACACAACAGTCCAACAACTATCTTATGAAAGTAAGAACGAGAGGTTGTCCAACACTACAGTCCAACAACCATCTTATGAAAGTAAGAATGAGAGGTTGTCCAACACTACAGTCCAACAACCATCTTATGAAAGTAAGAACGAGAGGTTGTCCAACACAACAGTCCAACAACTATCTTATGAAAGTAAAAACAAGAGGTTGTCCAACACTACAGTCTAACAACCATCTTATGAAAGTAAGAATGAGAGGTTGTCCAACACTACAGTCCAACAACCATCTTATGAAAGTAAGAACGAGAGGTTGTCCAACACAACAGTCCAACAACTATCTTATTAAAGTAAGAACGAGAGGTTGTCCAACACTACAGTCCAACAACCATCTTATTAAAGTAAGAATGAGAGGTTGTCCAACACTACAGTCCAACAACCATCTTATGAAAGTAAGAACGAGAGGTTGTCCAACACTACAGTCCAACAACTATCTTATTAAAGTAAGAACGAGAGGTTGTCCAACACTACAGTAAAACAACTATCTTATTAAAGTAAGAACGAGAGGTTGTCCAACACTACAGTCCAACAACTATCTTATTAAAGTAAGAACGAGAGGTTGTCCAACACTACAGTCCAACAACTATCTTATTAAAGTAAGATGTCTTCATAATTTTTCATTGTGCTCCCAACGGTGCATGGAGCCACCACTGCAGCACATTCCCCCACAGGACGCCTGTATGACACATTCACACTTCTTGTAGCAGTGGTTTCTGTGGTAGTTTGTTTTACATAATGAGGTTGTCAGCCCCATACACAACCTCATATTAGTCACCTTGTATGACCTACTAGGAAGTTCAGTAGTCCTATTCTTTGAAAGTAAAATATGGACAGTGAATATATGAATGTTGAGCTTACTGGAGGCCTCTGAGACAGGATTCATACATAGATAGATAGAAGGCCGAAGACAATGGGCAAGTAAGAAATATAATGCCTATTATGCCTAGTATAAAAAGACTTGGAATGCAGTTAGAATTAATTAAATTTTCTAGACATGTGAACTGGCTGATAGCTGAGAATTCTGGTTCTACAGTCCTGTCACATTCTAAAGACATTCATTTAATTAATCACATCAACAATACAGAAGTACAAGGCAGACTCAAACAATTTTTTGGGGATTTGATTCCAAAAGAAATAATAACTGAATAAATGGTACACAGGTCAAGGCCAACTAAATAAATTACCCACTTGATGCCAAATGCTCTACTAGCTAAATAAACTGTACATAGGTCTATGACTGGTAATGCAATTACAGATGGTTCCTTGGTAGTGTAGTCTTTCATTACCTTTCAGTTCCCCATGGAGCATACATTATCAACAAACATATACCAGGTCTTCCTGATACATGCCATCAGCTAAAGGTCTTTCTCATCATGTTCATTTTTGTCGACCTCTGCTTCTCTTACACTCAAAATTCCAGAATAATGATTGCCTGGTAATGCTATCAACATGTTTCATCAATGTGTGTCTTATCTAACTCCAGTGTCTTCTGCTCATCTCTTGTTCCTACTGGGGCTTGTCTGGTTCTTGTCATCAGTTCTGCATTGGTGACCTTGTTGTGCCATTCTAATCCTTTTCTACACAAGCACCCATTTATGAAAGTCTATAACTTCTTGGTTGTTTTTTTAAAAATCCTCTTGCTTTTTTGCATCCTTATTTTGATATCGTTGTCTGTCCCTCCACCTATGAGTCTATATTGCTGACAAGTTATATGTTATATTCTATATCCTGTATGGGTGTTTCTTCAAAAGCTGCTTTGTTATTTTTTATTGCATTTTTCTCACTATTTTTGTCTTTTCTCTGTGTATTTTTAGACCAACTTGCTGTGACCTCTCATCTAGTAGTTTTTGGTCATTAAGTGGTTAACATAAAATCAAGATCAATTCCTAAAAGGAACTCAGATATGACAGACTTGGCCGTTCAGCAGTTTACCACAACTAAAACAAAAATAGTGTGTTTTCCCACAATATTCAACACTAAAATGTGGAGGATTCTTTGCTTGACATTAAAATCATAGATAGGGGATCAAAGTTTTACCAGTCACAGACCTATACAAAAGTGAATGTTTTGCTACAACAACTCACAACCCATGGACCCAGCCTTCTTTTGTCCTTCTTCAATTACCATACTAGATAGCATAGATGATCATGTCTATCCAGTTTCCTGTCCCTATTGTTGTTTATCAAGTCTATTGTTGACTTCTTTCCATGGCACAGTGTGAAGCTGTTTAGGATCTTCTCTCTCTCTCTCTCTGTCACCCTTTATATCTTATTCCCTCACACATTCTGGTTAGCATAATATATTCTAGATTTATCCTTCTCATAGTCTGCCCAAAGAAAGTGGATTGCTTCCTTCTAATAATTAATAAAGTTTCCATGCATATTGCCTTCTTTCAGAATATCCTAATTATTCTTTTTAGCTGTCCATGAAATTCTTCTGTAAAAACCACATCCTTGCTCTCTCTGTGGATTTTCTTAATGATTGTCCATGACTCACTTCCATATAACAGAATTGGCTCTATAAAGAGCTGAAAAACTTCCTTTTTCTTACTTTGACTGACAAAGATGTGTTGCATACAATGTTTTTCATTTTATGGAACACTGCTGTTGGTTTGGCATCTCTGTTCTTCACACTTGAGATACAAACCTTTTACTGACCATATAAACTGTAATAAAGTCATAAACTAATATGTTAGCTAACAGAACAGGAACCAAACCCCCTTACAAACAACACAAGTTGTGTACTGGTCAGTGTGTGGCTAAACAAACTCATGAATCTTATGTGAAATATTTAATCAGAGAGGAAGAAAATTAAAATGGTTTTTAGGGGTGGGGGTTAAGCAGGTAAGCATGTAAAAGTTTAAGGAAGGAGGGAGTTCTTGATTTGCTTCTGCAAGGCATTGTTAAACGATGAGGTGAATATATCATGCTCACTTACTAATTTCTGCATCATTTGTTTTGTACTGCGACAAGGAAAGAAATCTCATATTTAAATCAGGAACTTCAGGAAATCATACTGAGTATGACTACTTATTTGCATCACAATGAAAGATTGTTACATTATATTGTTGCCAGGAAAATATAAAGGTAGATCAGTTTTACAAATTAACGTGTACCGTTAATTTGTAAAACTGATTTAATACCTTTTTATTTGTTTATTTATATTTATTCTCTTACCAGTTTTACAGCAGCCCCCTTATTTATTTACTTATACAGGAAAATATAAGGGTGAATCAAATTGTAATAGCAATTATTTTTAGTACTATTTATTATTTCATTAGTCAAAATAGACACAAATTTATGTTCGACATATCTGGAACAGCAGACACTGTCATCCACTAATCTTCATATGATGAGATATGGAACACTAACAATACTGTTCTCAAATTGTCAAAAGCCCCTGATGAGCTTTGTTAGTCGCACTTATTCTGCCAGGTTTAAACCTTTTTATCAACTTTTAGACTCTTCTTTTGCCAAAACAAATATCATCATCCTGTGCTACCATTTATTTGAAAATTTCAGAAGACCTGATCACTTCTATTCAAATAAAGCATTCAGAGCTACCATGTCATTAAATAGAGTAAAGATACAGTGTATTGCAATGTTAAGTCAAACATGAATATCCTGAAACATCATTAGTAGAGTTGGTCATCTGTGACTTTGTTTTATTATAATTCACAAACTGGTAGCTTTGCCTTCTCCACTTTTAAACATGCTATATCAAAACTGACCTAATCTACAGTCTACCCTCCATCCATCAAAACTGACCTAATCTACAGTCTACCCTCCATCCATCAAAACTGACCTAATCTACAGTCTACCCTCCATCCATCAAAACTGACCTAATCTACAGTCTACCCTCCATCCATCAAAACTGACCTAATCTACAGTCTACCCTCCATCCATCAAAACTGACCTAATCTACAGTCTACCCTCCATCCATCAAAACTGACCTAATCTACAGTCTACCCTCCATCCATCAAAACTGACCTAATCTACAGTCTACCCTCCATCCATCAAAACTGACCTAATCTACAGTCTACCCTCCATCCATCAAAACTGACCTAATCTACAGTCTACCCTCCATCCATCAAAACTGACCTAATCTACAGTCTACCCTCCATCCATCAAAACTGACCTAATCTACAGTCTACCCTCCATCCATCAAAACTGACCTAATCTACAGTCTACCCTCCATCCATCAAAACTGACCTAATCTACAGTCTACCCTCCATCCATCAAAACTGACCTAATCTACAGTCTACCCTCCATCCATCAAAACTGACCTAATCTACAGTCTACCCTCCATCCATCAAAACTGACCTAATCTACAGTCTACCCTCCATCCATCAAAACTGACCTAATCTACAGTCTACCCTCCATCCATCAAAAACTGACCTAATCTACAGTCTACCCTCCATCCATCAAAACTGACCTAATCTACAGTCTACCCTCCATCCATCAAAACTGACCTAATCTACAGTCTACCCTCCATCCATCAAAACTGACCTAATCTACAGTCTACCCTCCATCCATCAAAACTGACCTAATCTACAGTCTACCCTCCATCCATCAAAAACTGACCTAATCTACAGTCTACCCTCCATCCATCAAAACTGACCTAATCTACAGTCTACCCTCCATCCATCAAAACTGACCTAATCTACAGTCTACCCTCCATCCATCAAAACTGACCTAATCTACAGTCTACCCTCCATCCATCAAAACTGACCTAATCTACAGTCTACCCTCCATCCATCAAAACTGACCTAATCTACAGTCTACCCTCCATCCATCAAAACTGACCTAATCTACAGTCTACCCTCCATCCATCAAAACTGACCTAATCTACAGTCTACCCTCCATCCATCAAAACTGACCTAATCTACAGTCTACCCTCCATCCATCAAAACTGACCTAATCTACAGTCTACCCTCCATCCATCAAAACTGACCTAATCTACAGTCTACCCTCCATCCATCAAAATCTGATCAAAACTAATCTACAGTCCACCCTCCATCCATCAAAACTCACCTAATCTACAGTCTACCCTCCATCCATCAAAACTGACCTAATCTACAGTCTACCCTCCATCCATCAAAACTGAACTGACCTATCCATCTACCAGTCTACCCTCCATCCATCAAAACTGACCTAATCTACAGTCTACCCTCCATCCATCAAAACTGACCTAATCTACAGTCTACCCTCCATCCATCAAAACTGACCTAATCTACAGTCTACCCTCCATCCATCAAAACTGACCTAATCTACAGTCTACCCTCCATCCATCAAAAAACTGACCTAATCTACAGTCTACCCTCCATCCATCAAAACTGACCTAATCTACAGTCTACCCTCCATCCATCAAAACTGACCTAATCTACAGTCTACCCTCCATCCATCAAAACTGACCTAATCTACAGTCTACCCTCCATCCATCAAAACTGACCTAATCTACAGTCTACCCTCCATCCATCAAAACTGACCTAATCTACAGTCTACCCTCCATCCATCAAAACTGACCTAATCTACAGTCTACCCTCCATCCATCAAAACTGACCTAATCTACAGTCTACCCTCCATCCATCAAAACTGACCTAATCTACAGTCTACCCTCCATCCATCAAAACTGACCTAATCTACAGTCTACCCTCCATCCATCAAAACTGACCTAATCTACAGTCTACCCTCCATCCATCAAAACTGACCTAATCTACAGTCTACCCTCCATCCATCAAAACTGACTTTGTCACAAACTACTCTTTATGCTGTGCTCTCAGTCTATGCTCTCACAACCAGTACATGCACACACACAACCAGTACATGCACACACACAACCAGTACATGCACACACACAACCAGTAGATGCACACACACAACCAGTACATGCACACACACAACCAGTAGATGCACACACACAACCAGTAGATGCACACACACAACCAGTACATGCACACACACAACCAGTACATGCACACACACAACCAGTAGATGCACACACACAACCAGTAGATGCACACACACAACCAGTAGATGCACACACAACCAGTACATGCACACACACATCCAGTACATGCACACACACAACCAGTAGATGCACACACACAACCAGTAGATGCACACACACAACCAGTAGATGCACACACACAACCAGTAGATGCACACACACAACCAGTAGATGCACACACAACCAGTACATGCACACACACATCCAGTACATGCACACACACAACCAGTAGATGCACACACACAACCAGTAGATGCACACACACAACCAGTAGATACACACACACAACCAGTAGATGCACACACACAACCAGTAGATGCACACACACAACCAGTAGATGCACACACACAACCAGTAGATGCACACACACAACCAGTAGATGCACACACAACCAGTACATGCACACACACATCCAGTACATGCACACACACAACCAGTAGATGCACACACACAACCAGTAGATGCACACACACAACCAGTACATGCACACACACAACCAGTAGATACACACACACAACCAGTAGATGCACACACACAACCAGTAGATACACACACACAACCAGTAGATACACACACACAACCAGTACATGCACACACACAACCAGTAGATGCACATACACAACCAGTACATGCACACACACAACCAGTACATGCACACACACAACCAGTAGATACACACACACAACCAGTAGATGCACACACACAACCAGTAGATACACACACACAACCAGTACATGCACACACACAACCAGTAGATGCACACACACAACCAGTAGATACACACACACAACCAGTAGATGCACACACACAACCAGTACATGCACACACACAACCAGTAGATACACACACACAACCAGTAGATGCACACACACAACCAGTAGATACACACACACAACCAGTACATGCACACACACAACCAGTAGATACACACACACAACCAGTAGATACACACACACAACCAGTAGATGCACACACACAACCAGTACATGCACACACACAACCAGTAGATACACACACACAACCAGTACATGCACACACACAACCAGTTTATCGTTGTCTCATTCCTAAAGGTCTGTTCTTACCTTTGCCCTTCTTGTTCTTATCAGATGCTGAAAACAAAAATATGTTGTTTAAAAAAACCCACCAAATTAATCTCTTGTAACACAAATTCAAAATAAAACAACAAATGTGTACAACAAAAAATACACAGCTCAACATCAACTTGAACATGTCATACAGTCAAACAGATAAACTGTTGGAGTATTCAGAACAACGTATGAAATATACACAAACACAAAGCACATACATTTTGACAGTAAGTAAAATAAATAATTTAATGAAATATCTGGACAGTATTTTTACACAGAATGTAAAGATTTATTGGAACACCAAGAGTACAGAGTTCTGCCCGTTAGCAGGTAACATCATTTCTCCAGCACTCAAGTACCACACTGACAAGAAATGATACAACTGCTTTTATGCCAATATAACTGTTATATGAGTCCTATATTAACACAAAGTTCAAACATTAAAAAAAAAAAAATTAAAAATGATTTATTCTGTGATTGTATGACTGGTGTGAACAAAGACAACCGCTAAAACAAAAGGCAGCAACATAACACTAACACTTGAAACTCAACCATGTGTAGAAGACAAAAACTTACAGGATGAAATGGCTTGATAAACTGTTTAGAAGGCATTCATTAAGAATTTAAGTTAAGCCTATATCTGAATTAATAATCTGAAGTTGAAAAAAAAAAAAGCACATTTCCTAATTCAATTTAGTTCAAGTAACCATTAAATCTCATTAAGATGTTCGACCTGCCATCAATGGTACCTATACCTTGTAGCGGTATGGCAGCTTGCGTACCCTGACAATCCCCAGAGCTATGCCAGTGGGAGTTTTACTCCTGGTAGGTTCAACCAAGCTGGACTGATCTGTGTGGGTAGGGGTCAGACAAAAGCTGGTACCCTGGTCCTCCAGGTTGGGGGTTTTAGCATAGGGCTGACACCCCTGTCTATGTAAAAAAAATAATGAAGTTACGGAAACAACATCAAATGAACAAACTTTGCTGCGGGATGGACATTCGGAGTCTGTGGCTCGTATGACTGTCAGTGGTGAAAGCCGAAAGGAAGCCACTGACATGAAAACGGATGTCCTGACCGCAAAACAGGATACAAGAATAGGATTTTGGAATGTCAGGACAATGTACGAGACAGGTAAACTAAGACAGGTCACGGCAGAAATGAGAAACTATAGGTTACACATCCTGGGGATAAGCGAGAGCAGATGGACAGGGGCAGGAAAAGTTAAAACAGCAACAGGAGAAACAGTACTTTACTCTGGAAGAGAGGATGGACAGCACAGTGAAGGCGTAGCCATTATTCTACAGAAAGGGATAGAAAGGACATTACTGGAATGGAAACCCATCAACACCAGACTGATACGATTGAGATTGAGAGGGAGATTCACCAACACTACAATAATACAATGCTACGCACCAACGAATGATAGCGATGAGGAGGTCAAGGATGAATTCTATCAACAACTGCAGAAAGAAATGGAGGACACACCTAGATATGATCTTGTTATAGTAATGGGAGACCTCAATGCAAAAGTTGGTACACACAATACATATAATGAAAGAACAATGGGGAAATGCGGCAGCGGAATAGCAAACGAAAATGGGGATAAGCTAATAAGTTTCTGTAGCATTAACAACCTGGTCATTGGAGGAACACTTTTCCCACATAAGGAAATTCACAAGTTAACATGGGAATCACCAAATGGTCGGGACAGAAACCAGATAGACCACATCATGGTTAACGGTAGATGGAGACATGCATTACAAGATGTGAAGGTAAGAAGAGGTGCAGATGTGGGAAGCGATCACCATTTAGTAGTAGCAAAACTGAAAGTGAAACTAAGAAGGGCTGGACCAACTGTAACTACACAGAAAAGGTTTGACATCAGCAAATTGAAGGACCCCCTTACCAGAAAAGCTTTTGCGGCCGACATTAAGAAACGATATCAATTTGCCAAAAGCCAGGAAAAGACATTGACTGATGATATAGACCAGAATTTCAACACCATTTCAACAATATATAAGGAAAGCAGCAAATCATGCTTAGGATTCCAGGAAAGGAAGAAGCAAGACTGGATAACACCAGAAACACTAAACCCCATAAAGATGAGAAAGGAAATGAAAAGAAAGAAAACAGAAGCGAAGTCCCCCAGGTTAAAGCAACTATATAGCGAACAGTACAGTCAACTGGACAGGGAAGTTAAACGCCAAACCCGAGCCAACAAAAGGAATTTCCTAGACGATCTTGCAAAACAGGCAGAAGAGGCAGCACTGAGAAATGAACAAAGCACAGTATACAAAATAACTAAATTCATCAGCGGAAAACAAGGTGCAAACAATATTACATTAGTAAGAGATAAGCAAGGAAATCTCATCAAGACAGCAGAGGGACAGGAAACAAGATGGACAGAGCACTTCAGAGAAACTCTGAACAAGGAAATACCAGAGACACAATTGAATGTTCCTGAGGCTGAAAACGATCTAGATGTAAATACAGACATTCCACGAAAAGAAGAAATCATCACAGCAATCAAAGGGTTAAAGAACGGTAAAGCTCCGGGCCATGATAACTTAAATGCAGAGCTATTTAAGACAGACCCTGAGCTAGCAGCAGAACTATTAGAACCACTATTTGCACAAGTGTGGAAAACGGGGACAACACCATCAGAGTGGAACAAAGGAATAATTGTCAAATTGCCCAAGAAGGGAGATCTTTCAGACTGCAATAATTGGAGAGGAATCACTCTTCTCTCAGTTCCCAGCAAAATACTAGGCAGGATAATTATACAGAGAATTTCAAAGGCAGTAGACTACAAACTGAGGAAAGAACAAGCAGGATTTAGAAAGAACAGAAGATGTGTAGACCATATATTCACTCTCAGGAACATTATAGAGCAGTGCTCAGAATGGCAAAGACAGCTTTACATAAATTTTGTTGATTTTGAAAAGGCTTTTGACAGCATACATAGGGACAGTTTATGGAAAATACTGAGGGCTTAAGGAATTCCAAGCTGCATAGTGTCAATCATAAAAAGCCTCTATGCCAACTTTACGTGTAGTGTTGGGCAGAGCAACCTAACCTTCGAGGTGAAGACAGGAGTACGACAGGGATGCCCCTTATCAACCACTCTATTTTTAACAGTCATAGACTGGGTGATGCGCCTGACAACAGAGGGCAGTCCAAGAGGAATAAGATGGACTACATT
Organism: Oreohelix idahoensis; assembly: GCA_024509875.1. Taxonomy (NCBI): domain Eukaryota; kingdom Metazoa; phylum Mollusca; class Gastropoda; order Stylommatophora; family Oreohelicidae; genus Oreohelix; species Oreohelix idahoensis. The sequence continues at coordinate 48,338 of JAMPIV010016942.1, forward strand.
TTCAACATTGGAAGATCTGGAATATGCAGATGACATTGCACTGCTGGCACATTCCCATCAACACATCCAGGAAAAAACGGATAGACTTAATAAATTTAGCCAGCAGGTGGGCTTGAACATCAATTTAAAGAAGTCTGAGGTCATGACGCTCAATGTGAGCAACCCTAAACCCATATCAGTAAGGAATCAGCAACTGGTACAGACAGATACCTTCACATACCTAGGAAGCATAGTAACACCAGACGGTGGGGCGGGCGGAGACATCGGCATCAGAATGGGTAAGGCAAGAACGGCTTTCTTTGGCCTAGATGGCATCTGGGGGTCCTCCCAATACAGCACGAGCACAGAATTAAGATTATACCAGAGTTGCATGCTTTCTGTGCTTCTCTATGGTGCAGAATGCTGGAGAGTCACAGAGAAGGAAATGTCAAAATTGTCCTCTTTTCACACGGCATGCCTAGGAAAAATTCACCGAGTCTTTTGGCCGAGTGCCATCGCCAACCGGGGTCTGCTTACTCGTGGCAAGCAAGAGGACATGCATACCATCATAGCTGGCAGATGCTGGAGCTGGGTTGGTCATGTCCTCAGAAGATACCCCGATGCCATCACAAGAACAGCTATGCTTTGGACCCCTGAAGGAAAGCAAAAGAGAGGCCGACCAAAAACTTGGCGGAGGACTGTGGAGGCTGAGATGCAAAGAATGAACCAGAGTTGGGGCACTGTACGAAGGATGGCCACCGACCGTGCAAAGTGGAATCAATTTGTTGTTGCCCTACAAGACGCCACTAGGCGTGATGGCCACTGACTGCTTTGACGGTCGGTGGTTAAGGATCGAAGAAGAAGATGTTCGACAGCAGTGGGAAATTAGGAAAATTTGGGGAAAAAACATTAAATCATTACATATCAGTGGATTAGGGAAAAAAGAAACAAGCAAACAAAACTAATTACATTTAAATGTAACATAGGAATAAATATAAAACATAAACTGTAACTCTGATGGTAAACAGGATAAAACAGAGTGACTGTACTTGTTTGCTTTAAAGTGTGTTTGTTTTAAAGTACACCATTCCTTCAGGAAAACTAGTGTAGATTGTTCAAGAAAATTAATTCTTGTGTCTGTCATATTTCCATATCTTGTGAAGACACTGCTGATTCATAATACAGGTGGAAAAATCAATTTCACATAAGATGTACAGCAGTAAGTGCAAATTCATGTATGGTTTAAATCAAAAACTACATTACTGATCATAAACTGTGCATTAAATATATGGTTGTCATTATTCTTTAAACAGATGGGGATGTTGCTCGTCTCATTAAAACACCCCTTCTTATAAGTTCTGCTTCTTTTAAACACCATTACATTTTTTCAAGAACCCAAACCCAGAGACACTGCTGCAATGGCAAAGTTGAGGCGGCAGTATGTTACAGCTCACCCAGGTGAGACAATACACAAGTCCTTTGTCCCTGAGGCATTCGCTCCATGTGTTGGCAGGGTTGTTGGGAAACCGTTCCGGCAACATCGATCCAAGAGTGTAGACAGGTTTGCCAAGAGGAGGTTTGATCAACAATACTCTTGTGGGCTTGGATCTCCAGGGAGCTATGATAGCTTAAAGGGGTACAGATCCCCGAAAAAAAAATCGTACTACTGTAAGATAGATCTCTGTATAGTTACACGGGAGATAGTCATGAAAGGTCTATTTGGAAGCAGGTATGTATAGACACTCCCGGCGATTCCAATCATCACTGGTATCGAAGAAGTGGTCTGAGGAAACAGGTTGAAAGGGATGACAAACGGGAACAAGAATTCCGCAATTCACCACATAGTAGTCCTCAAAAAGATTCTAGTGATCAACTTCTGTATAGCACATGTGACAGGAGGGGACATGTGGCAAAAGTCTGTCCAAACAATTCAGAAAAGGCTAACGATGCTTGCGTTTTGAAAACCTTTCATTCATTCATTCATAACCCTCCACACTCAAAAGAGCATAGGCCTTCAACAAACACCTGCCAAGTCCTCCTGTCATGTGCCATCATCTCAAGTTCTTTCCACGTTCTCCTCATCATCAGACTATTACTAATTTGTGGTCATACTCTGCCTTGCCTCTCTTCTCTCAATGAAAGTGGAAACTTAGAATTACACCAGGGCATGGTGCTGAATAGGTTGGTGTCTGTGCTGAGGGACACAGGATGCACAATGATAGGAGTGCGCCAATCATGTATTCACAAATCGTGTCTATTTGGTAAGACCAACAGATGTGTGACATTTGGGGGAATGTTGAGTATTATCCCCTGGCCCTTATAAAGGTTGATACACCCTTTATTTCGTGTAAGGTGCAGGGGTGTGTTCTTGAGGCAACAGTGGTCGAATTAATTATAGGGAAAGTGTTTGGTGTTCGTGATTGTACTAAGGCCAACATCAGAAAATGACAGGTTGAACGGTCAGTTGTGGCCAATGCAGTGGTCATGAGAGTGCAGGCCAGAACAGACGACAATTTATTATCAATACAGCTGGAACTGCCGAAGTCGGATGCAGTCCCCTGTATTGCCTCTACAGGTCCCAAAGAATCCACATCAGATTCTGTCCAGCAGCAGGGAGCTGGTGGAACATTGCAGAAATGTTACACTTTGGCCCACAATGGTGATGTGAAGTACACGAAGTTGGCACAATACTGGTTTGAGCTGAAAAACTACATTCTTACCCAATGCTTTTCCAGTCAATTCGAATTCAAGTGCCAGGTAGTTGTGCCTGGCACCTTTAGAGTAAAGATGTTGCAGGTGGCAGACAGTTCACCTTTTGCTGGACATACGGGGATTGCAAGAACTTGCCATAGAGTTCTGTCACAATCCTATTGGCCGGCATACAACAAAGACAGTAAAGTATACTGCAGGGTATGCCAGCCAGTGACACATAGGGGTAAATCACCTAAGGCTCCATTACAGGTTGTTGATTTGTCAGTCCAGCCTCTCCAGAAAGTTGCCATCGATATTGTTGGCCCGCTTTCTGTTGCATCAAAGAGAGGCTTTCATTTTATTCTGACAATGGTGGATATGTGTACAAGATGGGATGGCCTGAAGCTTTGCCAATGAGGACTATACCCTCCCAGGCTGTGGTGGATGCATTTCAGATGTTGTTCAATAGGTTTGCTTTTCACGAGGTGATATTGTCAGACAGGGGCCATCAATTCATTTCCAAGGAAATGGCAGAGATCCCTAAATTGTTGGGCATTTCCCAATCAATCACCAGCCCTTATCATCCCCAGGAAAACAGTGTCTGTGAACGATTTAATGGTGCATTGAAAGGTATGTTGGCCAAGGTTACTGCTGAGTTTCCCCAAAAATGGGACAAATTCCTACCAGCAGTATTTTTGCATACAGAGAGGCGCCTCAGGAAAGCACTGGATACTCACCATTTAAACTACTGCGAGGGGCAAATCAGAGGGGCCCAATGCACATCCTGAAAGATATACTGGTTGGTGGATGTTCTGATAGGTCCTCCGTTTCCAGTTATGAATACGTCATAAACCTGAGTGACCATATTGTTAAAGCATGTGCCGTGGCGTGTGATAATTTATCCGTGTCGGGGGCACAGTACCATCAGTATGCAAATTGTGGGTCAAAACTGCAGACCTTTGTTCCTGGTGAGGAGGTATGGCTTCTTCTGACCTCAAAGGAGGACCATTTGAGTATTACATGGCAGGGACCGTTTAAGGTGATTAAGGTAATGCATGTTGATTATTTAATCCAAATTCAGAACAAGGAGAAGGTGTTCCATGTTAATATGTTAAAACCTTATGTGGAATGGCCAGAGGCTCTAAAAGAGGTGGACACTAGGGAGTCGAGGGAGACTTCGAAGATAGCATGTTCTGTAGTCATTAATGATGTGGGTGACACAGGAGATGATATTAATCTCCAACTGTCTCTCGTTCCCCCTGCTCCTTCCAAGTATGGGAGAATGTGCAGATCTGTGATGGCCTAACATTAGCACAGAAATCTGAGGCACAATCTGTTATGAGAAAGTTTAAGGATGTCCTTACTGATCTGCCAGGACATACCGACTTGATCTGCCACAATATCAGCCTGAAGGACGACCAACCGATCAGGGTAGCCATATCCATTGCCATTATTTTTCAAGTTCGTGACTGAGAAGGAACTAGATGATTACGGTTGGGGATCATTTCTCCATTGGAGTCTGCTTACTCCTTCCCTATAGTTGTGGTATGTAAGAAAAATGGGTTCTTGTGTGTTTGCATCAACTTCCGTAAACTAAATAGTGTCACTGTGATTGGCACTGAGCCATTGCCAAACCAAGAAGACCTTCTAACTCAACTTTCTCATGCCAGATTTTTTAGTAAACTGGATTTTTCTCAGGAATACTGGTAGGTTTCTCTTGCTGAGGTGGCTAAACCTTTGATGGCATTTTCCACCCCAACAGGTTTATTTCAGTTCAATTATATGTATTTTGGGTTAGTTAATGCGCCTGCAACTTTCGTCAGAATGATGTGAAAGTTACTAGGTCATCATACAGATGTCATTACTTACATCGAAGATATCTGTCTTTTCCATGAAACATGGGAACAATATATGTTGGGGGTTGTCTTCCCTGTTACATTATTTACGTAAGCATGGTTTAACGGCACGCACTAGTAAGATTTGTATAGGTTTTAGGGAGTTTTTTTGGGTTTATAGGTCATAATCTACTGAAACCTGAGAAAAGTACAGTTACTAAAATTTTGGAGCTACAAAAAAACTAAGTAAGAAGTCTGATAGGACTTGTGAATTTTTATCACAAATTTGTCCCTCAATTTTCTTCCATTCAAGCTATATTAACCTCGATTACTGGTAAAGGTATGCCTAACAGGACTGTATGGTCTGAAGAATGTGAGAAAGAGTTATCAAACATCAAGAGGGTATTTTCTAGGGAACCAATCCTGCTTTTCCCAGATTTAAGTAAACCCTTTATACTGCGGACAGATGCATTGTCTGTGGGCATTGGTACATGCCTAATGCAAGGCCACGAGGGTACAGTACATCTTGTGATGTATGTTAGTAAGAAGCTGTTACTGGCTGAGACAAGGTACTCATCTGTTGAAAGGGAATGCCTGGCTATAGTATGGGCAGTGTTGAAACTGTCCAGATACTTGATAGGGCCGCAATTTATACTTCAGACAGATCATCGTCCTAAACTGTTTTTGAAATCTTCTAAATCAACTAGCTCAAGGCTGACTCCTTGGGCACTATTAGTACAACAGTTCTAGTTCACAATTTTCTCACTAGAGGGTAGACTCAATGTCGTAGCAGATGCTCTGCCTCGGTTGTAATTTTTTGAGACATGAGTTATATCTATGTTCAAGGCATGATGTATGAGGACAACATTGTAGTGTTTTATATTGTCATTCATTTTGTTGTGATATCTGCAGTTCTCAGGGAGATGAAAACTCCATTTCTTATCTGGGGAAGGAAGTAGATGTCACATAATGTCTTGTTTCTTTAGCACCTGAGCTTTAACGTAAGTGTGCATAAAATATTGTATGTCAGCTGAACTACACAAGAACTATCATGCATTCAGAAGCTGTGCAAATGGATGCAGTGAGATTAGTGAACAAGAGGCCTGACAGGAAAGATGTTGGTTAGGCGGTTATAGAAGCCGTGTTACATTTGATTGATTTCTCTTTATGGTTACTAGATTTTGTGCAGCACTGTTTTATATTTTAATGGTAGTAGCATTTGTTGAGCCAGCCATATGGTTATGGCTGTGGTTATTGAATTCGTATGTGCATCTTGCCATGAGCAAAATTACTCTTCTATTTGTAGAACACCACTCGAAATAACAGTGACCTCATCCATACTTTCAAGTTATATTAATCACCTTTTTTGTCTTTCTTCTTTTCATTCTCAACATCTTTATCAGTTTTCTCAAACTTCTTTTCTGGTATCTCTGGTTGCTGAGAAGGATCTAAGAAAAAGGTTTCCTCATCCTGACTAATAACAAATTTTGTCCCTGAAATAAAAGAAAAAAACATTTATAGAAAACATGTAGAGAAATAACAAAACAAATACAATATTGACAAACAATATGAACAATCTATAGTTTATAAAATGATAACTTACTCAGTACAATAAAAGAATAATTAGCTTTACTCTTCTGCTCATATTAGCTACTTAAATAATTACCGTAGAATTAATATTATAATACTTAATTATAATTATCATAATAAATGCAATAATATAATAAACTGATTAATTACTATAGTAATAATTAATTATTTTATATTTAAAAAAAACAAAAACAGGCATGCAATTTAGCGTGTAATCTCTATTGACTTTTGTTTCATTGCTGAATGCCACCAATGATCAAAGTCTGCTATTTATTTAGAAATTACAACATTTATTTTGATAACAAGTCACAATATAATTTGAAAGCATCTGCTCTTAATGAAATAAAGTGGGACTACTTTTTTAAAATTCCTTAAGCTTCCCTACTGTTTGCTGTTATATTATTCTCACTACTTAAATCTTTATTAAAATAACATTGAATTTTAACTCACCAGAGTTAGGCAATTTAACAACTGTGGCATATGTATCTTCCACCCTGCCTTTTGCTTGTGAACCATCTTTTTTGCCTGTTTGAGGGGCATTGTTGTGGCCCAATTCTCCTGGCTTAGCTTTTGGGGCTGGCTTAGGTTTCTTGGGTGGTTCTGGCTTGGCCTTATTTCCAGAACTCTTGGCAACACTACCTACATCTTCATAGGGATTGGCCAGTTCTTGCTCCTCTTCTAACACAAGCAGGAAATAAAGTAACAACTTGGTACAGTCAAGGCTATACAGTTTTATGACCACCCAGTTTTAACTTACTACACCAATGTCTGTTAGCAAAAGATACTTCTCAGAAGATAAATAATCATCATTTCATCATTTTCCTTTGTGTATTTTCCGAAGCATGCATCCACCGCTACAGCTGGTCCCCTTGTAGAAAGCCTGCACCAAGCAGTCACATGATCTTGCAGCAGTGGGTTTCTGTGGAGATTTGTTTTACATGTTGAGGTTGCCAGCCCCATGAAGATAAAGAATACTTGAACAATATTAATTAGAAAATTAATTTAAAAGTATTTCAGAATAAAACCCACAATCAGACAAATTTAATGAGTTAATATTTGCAGATAATCCAAGTGAATGCTACACATAGATGTAAGGAAACTGTGCAAAGTGTAAAATATGCACATAGAAATAAATAGACTTTGAATAAATATGCAAGATATATTATATGAAAATAGCATATCTTAAACAGAAAGTAAGAAGGTCAGCAGATTTCCAATCAAACCTCCCTGCCAATAGTACTCTGATCAAACACGTAAATAAATTTATTTGAAGCATGCATTTTCACACAGGAAGACAGAATCAACAGAGAAGTTGTTGTTGTTTAACTAGGGCAGCTGAGCTTATTGCTCTTTTGCAGCCAATATCAAGTTGAAGACTCCTTGGTATTATCTACACTGTAGAACTAGGCTTTTCCTCCAGCTTTTCTGCCATTTCAAAACGTGTTGAGATGAAGTCATGAGCTCCAGTTTCTCCAGCTTGGCTTGCATTTCAAGGATCATCACATCTGGTCCCAAGCTAGGAGGAAGAAGCATGTGGCATACTGTGCATTCACTGCCATCTAAGCGGGATCTCCAAATATGCAGAGTAAATTTGAATTTTCCAATCCGTCCCAACCCCTCTCCTGGCCTCACTCTTTAAATTTTTATATTCTTACCGGCTCTCACGTTTCTTTCGTGTTTTTTTTAATTCTTCGGTCGTGGCATTAGACCTATTATTTTCCACACAGACCCCCCACCCCATGGCGCTTCTGGCTTTTGATTTGGCTTCTTGGCCTCATTATAAATTCATTGCTCCATTCTCAGTGATCAGTGCTCGCAAGCGTACGATAACACTGCATAAGACACAACGGCGTGCATGTTTGTGGGACGCCAGCCCAGGGGAACGTTCCTCACACATAATAGTGCTTTGACCGCTAGCCGATGCACGGGTGGCAGCCTAACTAAAGGTCCCTTGTAGTTGAGTGGCGCGACGAGTCTTTCATTTGAAAGCTGGGTAACCTCTTTTCATCTTCGTCCAATGGAGAGAAATTCACGTTCATTCTGTGCCTTTGTAGTGGGCCTTGAGGGCCGAAGTTTTTGACCACTGGCTAGCGGCGTAACATTAGGTAATTACAGGAAATTTGGTGTCTCTGATGTAAATTCTAGAATAATGTTTATGTTATTCGAGATTATGCTAGAAAGCGGTGTGGCGCAGACACGTGCACAAGCCACGCTAGTTAGGTCAGCGTCCATTTCTGGGCTATATAACCTAACAGATATTAACTGTATCATTAACTCGTTAACTTACTGGGCCCAAAGATAAACCGAATGAGACACCCGCAATTGAGGGCAAAGGATTCGCCCGTGCCGCTAAAATTCTCGACATATCATGGTGAGTTGACATTTGTCATAACATATATGCTTAGTTATTAGTGTGTACATATAACTGATAACAGTGACTTGCGGTTTTTTTTTCGGTGACTACTACTCCTCAGTAATTTATTCAGTGCTAGTGTAGCTCCTCCGTTACAACAAAAGCTAACAGATACTTAAGCTGTTAAGAGACTCATAGTTTAGTTAGTGTTTACAATGGGTAGTTAACAAGACATTTTATTTTTGGGAGGAATTTCTCATGGCCGGGTATGGAACCATGGAACGCCTATTGTGTAGTTTAGATATAACTTACAAGGCAGAATAGAAAGCAACCACCGGCCAGTGATAGAATGATATCCTATGTTAAAGTTACAATGTATTATAGCAGCATAAACATTGCCTATGTGTGTATTCCATTTTGGAGATTATTATTTTATGCCGTTTTCTGCTGACCCAATGGGGCGCATACACATTGGTTGTGTAACGTATTTAATGCTAATATTTTATGTAATGTCAAGTTATGATATATTATTAATAGCACATCCTCTTAATGGGAACTAATTGGTTGGACAACCCATATGTTGAGTTGACAGAGGACCTTGAGTAGATTTTGTCTGCCAGAGCAAATGCTCAATTGTACATGTATGTACAAAATATATTAGCCTATGTGGGATGCATGTTGGAAATTGATAGAGTGGAAGTAACAGGAGGACAACTCATGTGGATAAAGACAGCACAGAGATTTACCTAGCAATACCGTAGTGGTGCATACAACTTAACTTTAACATTAAGTATGAGTTTATTTTGCTTGAGGTAACGGGTGTTTATTTGGTCTTAGTTCCAGGTGACCCCACTGATAAAGCACAGGATTCCAACGGAGGGAATGCAACACTCTCCCTTCAGCCTAACGGATTTCCAGTAAGCATATAACACAATGAGTGTCAACAATTTCCTGCAATTATAACCGCTTCACTAAGCCCACTCAACAGGAATATCGCTCATGGTCGTGTAAAAACTAGCAAGCAGCCTGATTTATTATTGTGCAGTAGTGGTTTCCTACTCGCCTATTTAGTACAGGTCAGAGTTCAGTGGCAACCAATACCTCATCTTACACATTGTCACCAGCCAAAGTGAAATTATCTTACTGTGTTCTAAAACAGAGTATGCAGTTCCAACATAAGGTCTCAAACCAGACCCAACCGGATTGTGTATCGAGTACCATATACAAGGCCTGTCTGTTATAATTTGCCGTGCCAGATAAAAGCGCTTTACAAACTTGCCCTGAGCTGACCTCGAGTTGTTATGTTTCTGGTCAGTACAGCCCATATTTACTGGCTAACAGCGGAAAGACAGAGTTAATCTAAGCCTATCTTGTTTTCCGAAAATGGCGCATGAATAGTGCCTTCAGTGGATTTATAATTTACTCTCTGTTATTGGAAGAGACATAAAGACACTGACTTAAGTTTATTTTGTATTTTTTCACAAGAAGCGGAAGGACTGTTAACTCTTGTTTATTTTCCCAGTCAGTGGGCCTACTAGTTGTGTTTGTTTACCTTGATGTATGAATTGACGTAATTGTTAACTTTGTTATTTGATCAATCATTATTTGCTCAGATTTTATTCTTTCTTCTATACAAGCTAGAGAGAACTTTAATAAATTTTAAACTTTTGTTAATGCACTGTTCAAGACCTTCATCCATACATTTTTAAGCTCTTACTATTTCTCTATCTGTCTGCGAGAAAGAAGAGAGAGCGGGTGATACTTAACTCTTTAAGTCCCAATCGACTTTAAATATCCTCAGCGGTTCGACGCGCTTGACCCAATCAACTTTAAATAGCGTTTAGTATAGTGCCTCTGTTTGAGACTGTTTCTAATTATAACTACCCACAAACCACCCAAAACGTCATTTCCGACAGGAAGTTTATTGTTTTAAATACCACATGTGTTTAAGAGTGAACGTGGTTTCTGTTTTGAGATATTTATTTTAGATTTTTAAAGCGATTTTTTAAAGCGCATATTTTCTATAAAAAAATGGCCACACCCACTTCTTCAAATGGGAGGCTCAAACGGCTCACGTCAGATCAAGCTCGTAAGTTATTTGAAGAAATTTGTGAAAGTGAATGCAGTATGTATTCACGAGATAGCGAAGAGGACTTTGAACCTGATATCGATGATATCAACTCTTCGGAAACCGAGGATGATATTGATAAGCCTAATGGAAGGTCTGGTGTCGATAATGAAGTTATGGATACAGGAGCATGTAATCAGACTGCAATAAATTCAGATAATATATCCAAGCCAAAAAGAATCAGGAGGGATGGAAATAGGCCTAATGATTTCGTTAGTAGGACTAGGCCTAATACAAACAACGCGGTTTGGCATTCAGTCACCACTGAAGGAACTAAAGCAAATTTTACTTTTCGCCAGACAAGACAGAACATAAATCCAGGTCTGTATAGTTTGCAAACACCTCTTGATTTTTTAAAATTTTACATGGATGATGGTTTGTTAGCACTCTGATAACCAGCATTAATTCCTATGCTGCAAAAGTTGTTGAAACAAACAACCCACATAGAAAGTATTCATTGTTCTCTTCATGGACACCGCTGACTTATTATGAATGGCTCAAGTTTACAGCTGTAATGATTGCGATGGGACTGGATTGAAGACCAAAAATCAAAGACTACTGGCGCACCGCAGGAAATTTTTATACACCATGGTACCACGAGATGTTTTCGAGAAACCGTTTTCAAACTATTTATCACAGTATGCTGCATGTTTGTGAACCAGAAGATCAGGACGCAGCTAAAATTGAGCCATTTGTCGACATGCTATTGACCAAATTTCAGAATGCTTTCTATCCATTTGAAGATGTTTGTATTGATGAGATGGTTATAGGATGGAAAGGTAGGTTTAGGCACAAACAGTTCAATGCAAGCAAACCTCACAAATACCATATCAAAACATTTGGACTTTGTGATTCAGCTACCGGCTATGTTTTCAATTTGAAAATTTATTTTGGAAAAAATACAGCCTATGATTCTAGTTTAGATCCCAGCTCTGCTCATGCCGTGAAAGTGTTCGGCACTCTTTTGAAGCCACTGAGGTCAGGACATCATATTTTTGCTGATAGATTTTATTCATCCAAAGCTCTGATTGAATATCTGCTTGCACACAGTTATAATTATACAGGAACCCTGAATGTAAACCGTGTCAGTTTTCCTCCTGAAATAAAAAATCTCAAGATTGGCCATCAAGAGATGAAATGGTTTTTGGACTCGGAAAATACAACATTGTGTGTTGCCTGGAAAGATAAAAAAGCAAAAAAAAACCCTGCATACTTGTGTCAACTAAATCAGCCGTTGCAACGGTTGAGAAGAGCAAGGGTCTAAACAAAGTTACAAAGCCAAAGGTAGTTCATGACTACAATATGTGTATGAATGGCTGCGACCGGATGGATCAAATGGTTGGTTACTACAGTATGCACAACCGTAAAACCAGAAAGTGGTGGAAGAAGATTTACCACTGGATTATTGAAGTGACACAGGTAAATGCCCACATCCTATACAATTTGTGTCAGGAAGGTGCGACAACAAAAAGGAAGCTCACACTTCAAGATTTTAAACAGAGTTTGATTGAGGATCTGTCCAAAGAAGCTGCTCAGCTGACACCAGGCGGTGTAATAGATTGTCCACCCAAAAATTCTAAACACTCTATGAAAGGAAATGAAGTGGAACGGATGATTGGAGCCAGACATCTAGTGGAATATGATGGAAAGAGCAGAGCCTGTGTTCATTGTAGCGCCAATGGAATTTGTCGCAGATCAAGCTATGTGTGTATAGGATGCACCGGCAGACCCCACCTTTGTATAAAAAATTGCTTTGTAGCTTATCACAAGCAAAACAATATATAGGGTATGCCTAGATATGAAAGAGCTTTGTAAATAAAATTTTCTTTTCCCTTTTTTTGATGTTTGATAGGGCCTACCATTTGAAATTTTCATTTTTGTTAAATGCTAGGGACTTTTTTTTTGTAATTTTTTATTTTACTTAGGATTTAATTATAAAATAGTGTTTATTTATAGGCCCCTAGTGTTAATGTATTTAGAAAAAGTGATCTTTTGTGATTTCCTATGGATTTTGTGCTTTCCTATGGATTATGATTATGTGTTTTCCTATGGATAATATCTTCAGAAGAGGAGAGGAGCAGCTCAGCAAGGTAAGAATATATCTATTTCTTTCAAATTTACCTGCTTCTTATTCAGCCTCCATTTTACTTTACATTTTACTAACTAATAAGTTTTATTGATAAATTTAAATTATGCACAAGATGCAGTTACTAACAATTATTCATGTATAAATAATATAATTTCCATCTTTCTGGAATATTTGAAAATACAGTACGAGAAGGGGAGAAAAGGAGCATAGGTGGTAGTGTCTGAAATTGAAATTTCCTCTTTTTTACAACAATATGACCTGTTGTTGTAATTTGTGAAATTAATGATCTGAAACTGAAATTTCCTCTTTTTTACAACAATATGACCTGTTGTTGTAATTTGTGAAATTAATGATCTTCTGAGTGTTTATTGATTAAAAACTGATTGAACTTTGTTAGAATACTTCTGTTTGAGACATTTTTAAACTTTACACTTGGATATTCTCATGAATAACAATTGTAGAAGAATTTTAATGAATACTTTTAGTCTAATTTTGCACCGGCTTCTTCTTTTGTCCTCCATTTTACCTTGAATAACTTATCATTTTTCAATGAAAGCTTTTATGCTTGTAGCACAAGAGTAAAGTACATCCAATTACCTTCAGTTTCATATACAACAACAAAGTTATTTATACATTTGAACATTTAAAAAAAATGATTTCCAAACAACAACAATAAAAACACACAGGGTTGACAATTTCCTCTTTTTTGCAACAATATGACCTGTTGTTGTAATTTGTGAAATTAACAATCTTCTGAGTGTTTATTGATTAAAAACTGATTGAACTTTGTTAGAATACTTCTGTTTGAGACATTTTTAAACTTTACACTTGGATATTCTCATGAATAACAATTGTAGAAGAATTTTAATGAATACTTTTAGTCTAATTTTACACCGGCTTCTTCTTTTGTCCTGCATTTTACCTTGAATAACTAATCATTTTTTAATGAAAGCTTTTATATATGTAGCACAAGAGTAAAGTACATCCAATTACCTTCAGTTTCATATACAACAACAAAGTTATTTATGCATATGAACATTTTAAAAAATTATTTCCAAATAAAAACACACCGGGTTGATAATTTCATCTTTTTTACAACAATATGACCTGTTGTTGTAATTTGTGAAATTAACAATCTTCTGAGTGTTTATTGATTAAAAACTGATTTTACTTTGTAAGAGTACTTCTGTTTGTGACATTTTGAAACTTTACCCTTGGATATTCTAATGAGGAACAAATGTAGAAGAATTTTAATGAATACTTTTAGTCTAATTTTGCACCGGTTTCTTCTTTTGTCCTCCATTTTACCTTGAATAACTAATAATTTTTCAATGAAAGCTTTTATACTTGTAGCACAAGAGTAAAGTACATCCAATTACCTTCAGTTTCATATACAACAACTAAGTTATTTATGCATATGAACATTTAAAAAAAATATTTCCAAACAACAACAATAAAAACGCATTGGGGTGGCCATTTTTGCTTGGGCCAAACCCACTTTTTTGCTTGGGGCTGAAAGAGTTAAGACTATATAAGTGAGTTGTGGGCTTGGAAAGAGTGATAGCTTTAAGAGATCTTCCAAGTTGTCTTAAGTTCTCACTAATTTTCACACATTATCTGTGTTTTCTCTATAATTCTGGCAGTTCACTTACATTGTCTATTTCAATCAAATTGTCTTACTCAACAAGATACTACCACACTCGCGACAACATCTGGGGCTCAAATGACTCCTCCAAGCTTAGTGTGCAATGCTGGGTTCACAACATGTTTCACCACAGGGGAATCACTGCACATGTGTGGTGATTTCAAGTGGGTGTAATTAGTTTCACAGACAGAGGTTCACTTCCACATTGGTATACTATAGTATTGTGCATAGCTGGTGGTCATATGTGGATGACTCCAGATATGCCTTCATGCATAGACAGAGAAGTAGAAATGTGATGTTTTTGGGCTAACAACCTAAGTCCAATGTTCTGGCACTCATAAAACCACTTGGAAATACTGCAAAAGCTTTTGTATAGTATTTTCATGAAAATTCTTTGCTTTCAGTATGAAACAGTCTCTATTTGAAACATGTAAGAAGATCAGTGTATCATGGGTGATGCTTAAGAAAATTTGTTAATATCACTACAACAACAAAATAAAATATTTGTCTAAAAATTGGATTGGACAATATACATCAACCTCACATACAAACCAAGAGTAGAAATGATTGTCAACTTCTTTAACATGCAGCTAAAGCAGCCAGCATCACAACCTTTAACAGTAAAGTGGACAAAGAAATAGAAACAAAATATCACAGTGGTAGCCCTCATTCATGTATAAATCTCTATAGGATTAGTTAAAGTTGAGATGCCCAGCAAGAAGATTAGTCAACAGTATGAACAGTCCTGAAAAAATGTTAAAAAATCTAACTGCAGCCAAAGCAGCACACCTCAAACAAGGCCTCAGCTGCATCTCCCAGTGAGGATTTCCAGCACATACAGAAGGCAAAACTTAACATATGAAACAGAAACATTTATTTAGAGTTTACATGAATAAAAGTCATCATAGTGTCATCAAATTAAGCAGCTTCTTATATTTAAAACAGTTGATTACACATCTCATTGGTGATTTTTATTTGTTATATTTGATTTCTCTTCTGTCACTGTATTACTTTTTATGATACTTGCAGAAATGGATGTGAGAGAGGATGCATCCGTCATATTTACAACCAGCATGCTACAGGTACAATTGTCATACTCTTTGACATTTGCTGAGGGAGCCTGAGCACCTATGGGTTTGCCCGGAGTGCAGTGAGGCTGATTCTGATTAACTATAACAATGATACTTGTAAATATATTATCACATCACTTCCCTTTTTGCTTCCTATGTGACATGCAGCCACCATAGCAGCTAATCCCCTGGCAAGAAGCCTGCACCCAGCATTCATAGACTTTTGCAGCAACCATTTCTGTAGCAGTCTGATGAGGTTACCAGCCTCATGCACAACTTTATAAAAGTTGCTTTATTAATATATGCCTGATATTAAATACTTTTATCATAATGGTCAAAACTAAGTGACCTTTAAAATGACTGAAACTTTTTTTTTTTTTTTTGCAATAACCAATTTTACAGCATCAACTGTCACCACTGTAAAAAATGGTGTTTACATACTTCCTATCATGCAATAACTTTTGGGAAGCATGAAGAATGCAAAGAAGGGGAAAATGTCAAATTTGTCTTGAAGCCCTTTAGCTCCGAAACGATGCTCTAAGAATTGTAATACAAACAACTGTGATGACACCCAAACTTACTGATTGTCATGTTCTTTGGCAGTGTAGCAGCAGAAGTGATGGTTGGGATGACATCACTATACTTTTTGTATGCTGAGTCTTTTCTTACTTGTCCTATCATCAGCAAACATAAGCAGACAATTATTACTAGATCTTTGTGTTTAAATTTGAACACAAGCAATTCTAAATGTGAATATAAAAAAAGATGACAGTGAATCATGACATGTCTTTCATAGGGAAAACAAAATTACTGTCTACAAGTTATAACTATTCATGGGAGCCGCGCTAGCGTATTGGTTACAACACTGCTCTGGCGACCTGGTGATACAGGATCAAACCCGGGCGACGGCATTTGAGGATTTTTCGTCGACCGGGATTTGGACTGGATTAACTCGAGACCTGGCGAGGACATTTGAAGGAGTGTCGTCGACCAGGGACTGGCGGCTCCTGAGCCGACCCAGCTGCAATGGGTACCTCTGAAATCGGCGAGTATTTGCCTGAATGGCGAGGGACACCTGTCTCTGTACAAGAAATAAAGGGATACTCACGTAAAATCAATGTCAGGTTAGACATAAAATAATAACCTGAGATTTTGCCTCGAGTATTAGCGGGCGAACGAAAAAAAAAAAAAAAAAAAAAAAAAAAAATAACTATTTATAAATACATGCAGAGACTACAATAGTATGACAAGATCAACAATGCAGAACTGAAGGGAAAGTTGCAAATAAATACCAATGAAAAAAGATGTAAGGAAAGGATGTCAGAGTCACACACTGAGAAAGTCATCAGCTAGCAATCTTCTTTTTCTTCTTCTTCTTTGATTCTTAGCCACCGACCGTCAAAGCAGTCAGTGGCCATCACGCCTGGTGGTGTCTTGTAGGGCAACAACAAATTGATTCCACTTTGCTTGGTCGGTGGCCATCCTTCGTACAGTGCCCCAACTCTTGTTCATTCTTTGCATCTCAGCCTTCACAGTCCTCCGCCAAGTTGTCTTTGGTCGGCCTCTCTTTCGTTTTCCTTCAGGGGTCTATAGCATAGCTGTTCTTGTGATGGCATCGGGGTCTCTTCTGAGGACATGGCCAACCCAGCTCCAGCATCTGCCAGCTAAGATGGTGTGCATGTCCTCTTGCTTGCTCTAAGTAAGCAGATCTTGGTTGGTGATGGTATTCGGGCAAAAGATTCGGAGAATTTTTCTTAGGCATGTTGTGTGAAAAGAGGGCAATTTTGACATTTCCTTCTCTGTAACTCTCCAGCATTCCGCACCATAGAGAAGCACAGAAAGCACACAGCTCTGATATAATCTTAATTTTGTGCTTGTGCTGTACTGAGAGGACTTCCAGATGTTGTTCAGACTAAAAAAGGCTGTTCTTGCTTTGTTCATTCTGTTGTTGATATCTTTGCTTGCTCCGCCATCTGGTGTTAGTATGCATCCTAGGAATGTGAAGGTGTCTGTCTGTTCCAGTTGTTCAGCTAGCAATACAAGGCAGTTATTGTTTGGAACATACATGGTAAAAGAACATTTTTTAAAAAAGCCAAAAAAGTAAATGAAGATGATAACTAAGTGCAGAAAAAAATGACAAACCAATACAGACAAGAAGATAAGAATGATGTGGAGAGATCTGGTCACTTCATTTAAAAAATAATGCACAGAGTTGGAAACAAAAATACTGCTGGCAAACATTTCTTGGTTGTTAGTTTAATACTAAAGATTTCATACACCTAACAGCCCCAAATAAGGAAGATGCTATCAACCATTCCGAATGAAGATGTCAAACCAAAATTTTCAGATTGAGAACAGGCCACTCTACACTTAATGGCCACAGAAACAGAATGTGCTCATAAAATATAGCAAAATGTAGACATGGCCCAAACCCGTTGGAGACAGTTGAACACCATCTACTACAGTGCCCTGCAGTACATGAGAATGAGACAACTCGTACCACACAACCCATCCATAGACAATACACTTTTTAGCAGCCCAGAACAACTTACACGAACTGCGCAGTACCACATAACTGCATTAAAGTCACTAAGAGCTGATGCTCAGTGACAGTGGATCAAAGTCAAGTAAAGTCAAGTCAAGTCAAGTCAAGTCAAGTCACTAATGATTGACTTATTAACTTCCACAAGATTTACAAAGATGTTAAGAGCAGTATGAGTACAAGATTAATAACACAACAACAAGCCAGCACTCACCTTTTTTACTGTCTATGTTGTAAATGGCAGAATTGTCAATGACAACTGCAAAATAAGAAAACCTTAATATTAGTAAGACAGCATGACTCTAATCTGTCATTGATGTAAAATGTCTGTTTTGTAGATTTAGTAATCAATTACTTACTTTCTGTACTTTCTTAGATGACATTTCATTTTCAATGAATTATGAAATAGCTGAAAGATAAATGAGGAGACACTTTATTAATTACTGGCAAAGGAAAAGATCCAGAGATTCTCCAGTGCTGGTGCTCTAGAGGTAACCATATGGAAAATGACCCCAGACTACTGAATCATGGGGGCCACTGAGTTATCTATGAGGACCACTGGTTTATCTATGATTTTTCAGCAGTGCGTTCATGAGCGTTGGTTGTTTAACAAGCCTATTAAAATAAATGGTTTATCACAGGAAGTGCATCTGTGGATAAATGTGTGTGCGCACACTCTCTCTTACTCACTCACTCTCTCTCACTCCCTCTCACTCACTCACACACAAAAAACACATATTAATATATAACGCTGCTGCTACATAAGGGGTGCAGTATTGTCTGCAGTCTACATAATCTGGACTCATTGGGATATCCCCTACACCACCACTGATTCAGGTCTGAGAACATTCATGTCAAGCCTCCTTGTCCTGTGCCATCTGTGATGGTTGTCCACTGTCTTCTTTATCACCTTTCATGTCTGTCTCTCAGGCACATCTTCTTGTGTTTTTTTAGCTCTTCCTCTATGTCTTTTACCCTCAGGATACCAGAACAAGGACTGCCTTGTAACTCAGCTGGTTTCTTCAACAGGTATCCTGTTCAATGCCAACATCTTCTCATCAAATCTGTTTCCACTGATACTTGCTCAATACTTTAAATCAGTTCAAACAGGAAATCTTGTCAAACTATTTGAATCCCATTGGGTGAAAAGAGCAGCACAGTCCAAGAAAAAACAGAATACCATAAAATTGTTAATGCAGGCAACAAACAGAGCCAATTCTACAAGTAAATATAATTTTTGGCTTTGAGTTTAATACTAATGTTTACTAATTATGTTCTCAAAGATTTAGAAAAATGTTGAGTGCAATATCATTGTGCCTGCAGCCAGTGACATACAAGACTAATAACACAACAACAAGCCAGTATTCACCTTCTTCTTCTCTTACTTCTGTGTTATAAATGGCAGAATTGTCAATGACAACTGTAAAAGATAGAAAACCTTAATATTAGTAAACATGTTGATGGTAAATTGACATTTACGTCCAATCTCTGTGTGTAGAGTTAGTTGCTACGTAGATTTAGTAATCATTATTTACTCTCTTAAATGAAAAAAACATCAAATTTAATTATTCATCACATAAATCATTAAATAGTTGAAAGATGATAATTTTTTATTCCTAATGACAAAGAAACAGCACAACAGTGGCATAGAAAAGGATCACACAGACCCTATGCTGGGGTCCCAGAGATAAGTTCATTAATTATCAAAGTGAAAACTGTTTTATATTATTGAATCTTGAGCATCACTGGGTTATCTATATTGATGCAGCAGTGCTTTCAAGAATGTGGTTTTCACAAAAAGCCTCTGGATTTAAATGGTGTGCCCATTTGGTATCAGTTCCCAATATGAACAAAAAATTTGAAAGTGGCCATAGCTTGTTTACATCATGTAAAAACTTCCTGTGGACCTCATATTTTGAACTGGTAGTAAAAGAAGTATTCTGCTGCTTAATTTGTGCATACTTTTATCAATTAATGATGTCATTAGGCTGTCTGTTTACAAGTAGCGTAGTCACATACATAACAGTCATAAACTATCAATGGATCGACCACAATAGTTTATTTCTAAATGAATCGCAATAATAACCTATTTTCAATTCTGAGAAGGGTGTTTAACAAATTTCATATTTTAAAGTAATAAATTAATAAAATTGTGTGGGACAGGACTGTGTAAATGAGGCTCTAGTTCAGTAATATGTGACCACAAAAAAATTAGAATTTTTATTTGTTTGTGATCATTCTTCTTAGATTTATTATCAACTGGATATATGTTTCGATTCTTAGGCTTATACTGTCAAGGAATTAAGTATATTTGAAATATTGCACAATTTTGATTAATATTTTTGTTTTGATCTTTCACTGTTTCTATATTTTGCAAGATGTAACAAACAATTAGAACTCAATAATGTTTCACAACATTCTTCAGTCAATTTCCTAAAGTTTGATGCATAATACATATATCTGCCAAATTAATATACATCTCCTGCCTGGTTTTAAAACATCACTTGTTGAAATATAAAGCCTCCATTTTGGGGTCTGAGTAAAACTGGAAAACTGCGTGAGTTACGAGGATGCATTTAAGGAATAAAATATGAATAATCATTACTACCCTTTAGCTACCCATGGAGCATAGGCCTTCAATAAAACCACCTTCATGCCACAACCTGCTTGTCCTGTGTCACTTGCTCAATATCTGTGTCTGTCTTATAACTTTCATGTCTGTCTCTAAATCAGTTCTCCATATATCTTTAGTTCTTCCTCTATTTCTATTACTTTCAGGATTCCAGATTAAGAACTGCCTGTAACTCTATCAACTTGTTTCTTTAGTGAGTGTCTTATCCAACACTAATGTTTTTCCTCACCTCTTCTTCCACTGGTGTTTGTCTGTCTATCAGTTTCACACTGATGACCTTGCCACATTATTTCAATCCTTCTATACAGTACAAAGAGCAGAGTAACTCAAGCAAAAAACAGCATACATGAAAATGTAAAGTGATGTAAGCAACAAACAAAGTCAATCTTTTCATATGCAAACACGTTGTCACTCAATTAATTTCCTTTAGCTCCCCAAGGAGTATAGGCTTTCAACAAAAACATGCCAAGTCCTCCAGTCACATGTCATCAGTTCTAGTTCTTGTCACATGTCATCAGTTCTAGTTCTTGTCACATGTCATCAGTTCTAGTTTTTTCCACGTCTCCCTCATCATTTTAATCTCAGTTCTCCTTGTACCTCTGCTTCTCTTACTCTGGGGAACCAGAAAAAAGGACTATTAGCAGGTTTCATGAATGTGTGTCCTATCCATCGTCAACATTTTCTTCTCCTCTCTTGTTCCATTGGCACTTTTCTGAATCTGATCATCAGTTCCCCAGTGATGACCTTGTTGCACCATTTCAATCCTTCTATTCTACTACGCAAGCATCATACCTGTCAACCTCCTGAGACAAAAATCTGTACGCCGGACCAAAAAAATCCTTAATAACACCCAAAAATCCTTACGCAAAAAATATATTAATAAATTATACGCAATACAGTTTTAAAATGAGAAATGACATATACAAATCTATTAGCATTTGAATTATTGTGATATAAAACATGCTAATAGTCTCATGCTGTTCTTTACTTATAAAAAACTTAGTGATCATGAGGTACCCTGTTCTTTCGATGTACAGTGTTTTGTATTATAATCAACACATGCACTTTTAGCACTTTGCAGAATTGCATTTGTGGGCTTAAAGTCTGCACAGCATGTATCAATGTTAATCTTACACTGTAAAATAGAAGTAAGTGTGTCCGCATTCATGGACCTCCTGCAGTCTTTGTGGATTTTTTTCATCATTGAAAATGATCTTTCGCAGTCAGCATTGCTGTGAGAGAGTGTCAGCAGTCACTGAATGATGACTTGGTTGTTGATCCTAACTTGGATGCATCTACAATGCCAGGGAAGAGTTTAATCCATTCGACCTGAAACTTACCATGACCTGCAAGCTTTTGGTAGCCTAGACCAGTGATAAAAAATAAAGCAGCGAATCTCGAGCGCTGTAATAATAATAGGAAACTCTTTACAGAGCGATACAACAGGAAGCAATCTGATCATCAGAAGGAGTCCCCCCGTCCGACAAGTGTTTCGGCCCAATTACTCCTTTACACTCTAAGGGGGCGGGCCCACTTGGGTCATGACTCCCAAGCGTCTCAGCTTCCTGTTGTCTTGTATCGAAAATGAACCCATTTCACTTATGGTAGCAACTTTTAAATCCACAACGCCAGTCGTGGAGGCAATTGTGAAAGTAACAAAGAGAAGGCAAATTATTCCGTTCGTTCCGTCGCCCTTCACAACTAAGGACACACACTGAGACACTAGCGCGCAGCCGAATAAAGTAGGCCTACTCAACGCAAACAAACTTTTTTTTCTAGTTATGTAGGGCCTACACTGAATATTATGACAATTTATCGGAAATATATTGAAGGGCAAGATATAACTGGAAAGATTAAGACAGCGATTAAATTGCAACAAAGCAACACAACAGCAATATTTAACCAAGTTATAAGTACTTAGCTTTTTTAAACAAAATGGCGTTGAAGTATGGTGGCAAGCAAGCATGGTCATTGATAACAGGTAACTTTAAAAATACATCATGTCACGCTGAAAACCGAAAGTGTTTGAGGCCGAATTCAAAGTTTTTGCCAAATTGTTGGGTATAAAAGGATCTGATTGGTTGCTGGGAGAGACCTCAGTTTAAATACGGACGCCGAGATTCCCGGAATTAAAAATAAAAAAATTTGTTTAAAAAAAAAACCTGGGCTAGAAAATATTTTCTGATTTAAAATTTAAAACAAATTGGGTTGGAAAATATTTTTAGAATTTTTTTTTTTTTTTAATGTTTTTTTTTTTTTTTTTTGTGGGAGGGGGAGAAAAATCCGTACAACGAGTCTGTATGGCCGTACACTGCTAAAAGTATTAAAAATCCGTACATTGTATGAAAAATTCGTACAAGTTGACAGGTATGAAGCATCCATTTATGAAAGTCTGTAGGTTTTTAGTTGTTGTTTATGTTATTCTCCAATGAATGGAAATGGGGAACTATTCACAGATTGCACAAACAAGCACGTCATGAACAATCATCAAATATGTCAGATGATCTGTGGAGGTCATGTAGACATGTTATGCATAATGTTATCACATTGTTTCAGGAATAATGCATAAAGCTGGGCCAAAAATATTGCAAGTAAAACATTCTTGACTTTCAATTTAATACTAATGGTTTACTTGTTGCGTTCTGAAAAACTTGGATAAATGGTTTACTTGTTACATCCTGAAACACTTGGATAAATGTAGATAGCAACAATGTAGAGAGCAATATCAGTTATCCCGCAGCCAATGACATACAAGGTTAATAGCACAACAACAAGTCAGTATTCACCTTCTTCTTCCCTTTCTGCCGTGTTATAAATGTCAGAATTGTCAATGACAACTGTAAAAAAACAACAACAACAAAAACACCTTAATATTTGTAAAAAGAACGATCGTAAACAGTAATTCATGTCAAATGTCTATCAAGCACATTTAGTAATCATTTACTCACTCTGTGAACTTTAATAAATATCATTTAATTTTCCATCACATAAATAATAAAAATAGTTGTAAGATAGATGAGGTGACAATATTTTAATTACTGAAGCAGTAGAATACAGCACTGCAGAGGCACAGAAAAGGCCCTAGCAGAGCCTACAGTGCTGGGGCCCATAAGTAATTGTGCTATTAAACATAAGGGAAAAGGCCCCATAATTTGTAATGGCAGAAGCTCCATTGTAGTAGTGCTTTTAGGAATGTGGTTTTTCACAAATGCATCTTAATTTAAATGGTTAATCAAGTTTTGGTTTCAGTGATCAAAGTGGGTGTGTATCATTCTAATTTTACTTTGTGCTCCCTAAGGAGCATGGAGCAACTACCACAGCTGGTCACATTGCAGGAAGACTGTACCAAGCATTGCCACTCTTGCAGCAGTGGTTTCTGTGGCCATTTGTTAAAGTTTTTATGGCAAGACCTCTAATGTGGAGCTGATGACAAGAACCAGACAGGTAGCAGTGGACCAAAAAAACATGAGAAGTAGAGACTGGTGATGGATATGAGACACACTGAAGAAATCTGTTGATAGCATTACAAGGCAGTCCTAGTTCTAGAATCCACAAGGTAAGAGAGGTAGAGGGAAATTGAAAAACACACACAAGAGGGTTACTAGAAAATACATGAACAAGAGAAATGGGAAACTGACATGAAAGAGATGATGAAGACATGGAAAGACATTGAGCTGATGCCATGGGACAAGAAGACTCAGTATATGTTTAGTGAAGGCCTATGTTCCTTGGGGAGCTGAAAGGTGATAATGATTAGCAAAAATTAATGACAGCTAATACAGACAGATCATATAATACAGACATATCATATAACACAGACAGATCATATAATACAGACAGATCATATAGTACAGACAGATCATATAATACAGACAGATCATATAATACAGACAGATCATATAACACAGACAGATCATATAACAGAGACAGATCATATAACACAGACAGATCATATAATACAGACAGATCATATAACACAGACAGATCATATAACACAGACAGATCATATAACACAGACAGATCATGTAACACAGACATATCATATAATACAGACAGATCATATAACACAGACAGATCATATAATACAGACAGATCATATAATACAGACAGATCAAATAACACAGACAGATCATATAACAGAGACAGATCATATAACACAGACAGATCACATGATACAGACAGATCATATAATACAGACAGATCATATAATACAGACATATCATAAAACACAGACATATCATATAACACAGACAAATCATATAACACAGACAGATCATATAACACAGACAGATCATATAATACAGACAGATCATATAATACAGACAGATCATATAACACAGACAGATCATATAATACAGACAGATCATATAATAGACAGATCATATAACACAGACAGATCATATAACACAGACAGATCATATAATACAGACAGATCATATAACACAGACAGATCATATAACACAGACAGATCATATAATACAGACAGATCATATAACACAGACAGATCATATAATACAGACAGATCATATAGTACAGACAGATCATATAATACAGACAGATCATATAACACAGACAGATCATATAACACAGACAGATCATATAACAGAGACAGATCATTTAACACAGACATATCATATAACACAGACAGATCATATAACACAGACAGATCATATAACACAGACAGATCATATAACACAGACAGATCATATAACACAGACAGATCATATAACACAGACAGATCATATAACACAGACAGATCATATAACACAGACAGATCATATAACACAGACAGATCATATAACACAGACAGATCATATAATACAGACAGATCATATAATACAGACAGATCAAATAACACAGACAGATCATATAACAGAGACAGATCATATAACACAGACAGATCGCATGATACAGACAGATCATATGATACAGACAGATCATATAATACAGACAGATCATAAAACACAGACAGATCATATAACACAGACAGATCATATAACACAGACATATCATATAATACAGACAGATCATATAATACAGACAGATCATATAATACAGACAGATCATATAACACAGACAGATCATATAATACAGACAGATCATATAATACAGACAGATCATATAATACAGACAGATCATATAACACAGACAGATCATATAATACAGACAGATCATATAACACAGACAGATCATATAACAGAGACATATCATATAACACAGACAGATCACATGATACAGACAGATTATATGATACAGACAGATCATAAAACACAGACAGATCATATAATACAGACAGATCATATAATACAGACAGATCATATAATACAGACAGATCATATAATACAGACAGATCATATAATACAGACAGATCATATAACACAGACAGATCATATAATAGACAGATCATATAATACAGACAGATCATATAATACAGACAGATCATATAATACAGACAGATCATATAACAGACAGATCATATAATACAGACAGATCATATAACACAGACAGATCATATAACACAGACAGATCATATAACACAGACAGATCATATAACAGAGACAGATCATATAACACAGACATATCATATAATACAGACAAATCATATAACACAGACAGATCATATATTACAGACAGATGATATAATTCAGACAGATCAAATAACACAGACAGATCATATAACAGAGACAGATCATATAACAGAGACAAATCATATAACACAGACAGATCACATGATACAGACAGATCATATAACACAGACAGATCATATAACAGAGGCAGATCATATAACAAAGACATATCATATAATACAGACAGATCATATAACACAGACAGATCATATAATACAGACAGATCATATAATACAGACAGATCAAATAACACAGACAGATCATATAACAGAGACAGATCATATAACACAGACAGATCACATGATACAGACAGATCATATGATACAGACAGATCATATGATACAGACAGATCATAAAACACAGACAGATCATATAACACAGACAGATCATATAACACAGACAGATCATATAATACAGACAGATCATATAACACAGACAGATCATATAATACAGACAGATCATATAATACAGACAGATCATATAACACAGACAGATCACATAACACAGACAGATCATATAATACAGACAGATCATATAATACAGACATATCATATAATACAGACAGATCATATAACACAGACAGATCACATAACACAGACAGATCACATAATACAGATAGATCATATAATACAGACAGATCATATAACACAGACATATCATATAATACAGACAGATCATATGACACAGACAGATCATATAACACAGACAGATCATATAAAACAGAACAGGGTACATCTATATTCACCTTCCTTCTCCTTCATGTTATAAATGGCATAATTGTCAACTACAACTGTGAAAAAAAAGAGAAACCTTAATATTAATAAACAACATCATTTTAATAAAGTTAATGAAGAATAATATTCTGTTCAACCTCTCATGGGTTATAATAAGGATATTTTTTGTCTCTTATCCTAGATAATAATTTCAATTGCTGATAATTGATCGTGGTATTATTCCTCCTTTCCAATCAATGGAAATAGAGTACATTAAAATGTTCATACTCTGTGAAAGTACATATGTGTGTGTTTTTTTGGTCCTAAAATAGTAGTCTCTTCACTCTTCTGATGGTGCTTATTTTAAAAAAGGGAGGGGGGAGGGTGTGTGAAAACATGGGGTGTTTGGAATATTTAAGTGACTATTTATTTGTCAATGTTAATATGTATTATTAGAACCTGACTAGATCACTTTCCCACCATACTCCCCCCCACTAACCATTACACAGGTTGGTAACCCAGAATTCGAAATGCTCGGGGACGGCTGTGTTTCACAATCATATTTTTTTTGGTTTTCGGATATCACCCAAAGTAGCCCAAACATAGTATAAAGTAGCCCAAGTTGCCCAAAAGATCCCAAGTTGCCCAAAAGAAGCCCAAGTCGCCCACAAATTGGGTCGAAAATCGCCTTAAAGTTGGCCGAAAAATCTTTTGATTTTTGGAATATTTCAGTTTTCGGATTCTGGAGTACCGACCTGTATATGAATTTTTGTTCTTGTTATATACTGTTTGACTATATTGTGTAGTTCTCTAGGTGTGTCTGTTCTCAACATCTCGTCTACAATTATGGAAGAATTGCTTGCATATAAATAATCTAATATTAGTATTCTCTGTTTGTCATACTTCCTACATATGAGTAGGAAATACTCTAAATTCTTGTCTTAGAGAATGGTCTACATAATAAGGTTCTTCTATTCTAAAATAGCCTATTCTCTGTTGAAGTCTAAGTAGTTTCTTGTTGCTGGGAATTTATAGTTCCCAAGAGCCTTGATAAATTCTGGTTTTATCATTATAATCTGTCAACAATGTCAAATGTCAGCCATGGTCAGTGACTGTTCCTTCACCCACACTCTTCTTCTTCTTCAAGTACCATGACAAGTGGTGTAGACAATCATGTCTCCCCACAACTTCCTTTTCCATTACTATTTATCAATTCTGCTGTGGACTTCTTTCTCAGCCATGATGTTAAGCTCGTATTAACTGTCCATTGTTTTCTTAACATTCCTATGTAAAACCACATCTTTGTGGCCTCTAGTGCTTTTCTTATTTGCTTACTAATTGTCCATGACTCATTTCCATTGGTCAGGATTGGTTCTATGTAACAATGAATAATTCTCTTTCTTACTTCCACTGACAAAGAGTCATTGCTTAAAACACTCTTTATTTGATAGAATGCTACTTTTTCTTGGGGTATTTTACTTTTCACATCTGAGATACATTTTCCATCCAATGTTATTAGTTTGAGAAATTATGTGAGGGACAGCAGAGGAGTTCAAATGGGAGAAGATCGGCTACCACGACAAGCATGGGAAACAAAGAGCCAGGAATCCAGACCTCCAGGACGACCCAGAGTCTGCTGGGAGGACAACATTAGACAATCTTTGAAGGACCGAGGACTAGAATGGAACCAGGCCAGGAAGAAGACAGCTGATGGAATGGTCTGGCGCTATCTCTTCCAAACCTCTACACCTCACGGTAGAAGGGGAACGACTAAGTAAGTAAGTAAGTAAGTTATTAGTTTGCCTAAGTATTTAAATCTACTGACTTGTTTTAAAACAGTTCCATTTACTTTGATACAGCATTCTGGTGAAGTCATTTTCTTTGAGATGACCATTACTTCCATCTTTTTTGCTATTCACGGTATGACTTTTATTATCACTTTCTGTCACTATTGTATTAATCCTTTCCTGCAACTCACCAACACTCTGTAGTTTAATAAATGAAACTGATATTGTTTCATAATTCGTAAGACAGATAAAAAATAAGAGATAGCTATGGAAAACAGAATCTGTTTACCTTACCTGTCTCATCACTTTCTGATCGACTCTGCCTGAAAGAAAAAAAAATGGTTACATAACATTTACTCGCTGAAGCTCACAATAAAATAAGAGTATACACACGCAATAAATGAAATAAAAGAATATACAAATGCAGGTAGTTCTAATAGGACTGAATTGAGATTTAAGTAGAAGATTCTCTTTTTTTACTTTTCACTGGACTTGATTTCTCTTGACCTCCGTTTATTTTCCAAAGCAATGAAAGCTCCTCTAGCCTTTCATATTCTTATTTTTATATCACGGTCTTCCTTAACTTTGTCTGCCAAAATATATGTATGATTCTACATCTTGTAGGGGTGTTCCTTCTAATGCATTATTTTCTTCTTCTCCCTGTGTATTTTTGGACTCATTTGCTGTGGCCTCTCATTAAGTATTTTCATTCTGTCTTGCATCTGATTATGGGTATGGGAAAGAAGAGCCAAGTCATAAGCAAAATCTGGATCATCAAGCTGTTAGGTCAGAGTCCACTGGATTCTATTTCTGTTGGCTGAAATCAGTGTATTCATAACCTAATCTATAGCCAATAAAAAGAGAAACAGTGACAAGAGGTATCCCTTTCACACTCCTGTTCTTATTCCAAAATGGAACTGTAAGCTGTCCTTCATGATGAACTCTGTGTGTCATGTTGCCCTTTATGAAGAACTCTGTGTATCAAATGTTTTCTTTATTAAGTTAATGGTATTAACTTCAGGGGGATTTCATAAGTGCGTTTCCTACTTGCTAATTAATTGTCCATGACTCATTTTCCTAGGTCAGGACTGGTTCTATATAAACAGGAAGAACTCTCTTTCTTGCTTGATAGAAGGTAAAAGGCAGAAGGGATGAAAAGAAAGTAAATGAACTGGAAAAACGGTGCCACCCTCAGGACATAAAGCAGAAAGTACATACCATAGTTCCTTCCCTTCTTTTTTGTTGTTGGTAGATTACTTGTTCATTTTTTCAGATTTATATAGCTTCTACGTCTATTCATGATCACCGAAAGATATTTTGACTTTTAATTTGGGGTCTGTCATAATATAAACAAAAATTGGATAACAAAATGAAAACAGGCACACACTACAAAGCTGAAGCTATCAATAGAACACATAAGATTTGTGTGAAGATCAGAAAAATGTTTATGCAGGACCAAAGTCATCTGAAATATGAGGTCTGTTAATGCATCTTTCTACTTGTTAAGGATGTTTGTAAACAATTTTCTAAATATGGTATTTTTTAAGATATCTGTTTTGCCACAGACAAGGGGAGTAAGGGTTGCTATAGTTCTCATTAAAAAAAATGAGAAATGCCTGCAACGAAGCCAGCCGTACCTTCACGCATGGTCCAGTTCTTGGACCCGGTGCTCTCTGTTTCTACCAACATGGATATGGCGAATGGTGAGTATCTGGAGCCAACAAACCAGACCCCAGAGTCTACTGGGGTAAAACACTAAGCTATGGGGGAGGTAACCCTACAGAAACCTCTGGCAGAGCAAGTCCTCCATTAGATTTGGCCGATGCTGGGCCCACCAGCACGTGGACACGTCCCGATCCCAATCGAGACTTGCCCGGGGAGCCCACCCCGGCTCAAAAAGCAGAGAAGGCCAGTCTCCAAACCTCCGATGTCTTGCGGGCAGTGTTAAGATGTGCAAGAACATAGACAGGAAGACTCCACAACTTCCCCACTGAAGACACGCCCACGACGACCGTTGCCTCAATTGGCTGTGTGTGGTGTACCTGGAAACAGGGCCTCCCAGTACTGAGGCACAGTTAAGTCCCCAAAGTCACTTGTTGGTGCAGAGTTGAGAGAGTTGGCTGAGCGAAATGCAAACAACAACACCACAAATTGGCTCAGCATCACAATCCCCCCTGTGGTGCAGCATGTTGAGAACCCAGCATTGCACACTAAGCTGGGGGAATCAGATGGGCACCAGACTTAATACTGGCTCTTGACTGGATGGCTGCATGCAGGAGATTTCTACAATGGAGAGATGGCAGGTGGTGGGTATCTGGAAGTGGCTCTGTGCAGAATGTGAGGATTCCTTGGGAGAGCCCAGAACCAGAGCACAGCATTGTGCAAGCCCTGCATAGTTGGAGAGCCCCCTGGATGACGGGGAATGCACAGCATGCCATCCCACCTATCCCCAACTGCTATCTTAGAACCAGAAGTGGGGTCCTCTGGATGCATGCCAGGCCAGGATAAAATGCCTGGGAAAGAGACTGGAGCTCAGAACTCCCCAACTCAAGGTTGCAGGATGGCAGAAAAGCCACGGGAAAGACAGGTCTATTTTGAAGATAATGCAACCATATTTTCACCATACGAGCTCGGACGCCGCCTCGGTAAACAGGTCCGTGCAGAGCAGTGACACCCCAGGCTGCTTGCAAATAGTCTACTACTGGGAACATAAACAGATTAGGGATGAGCCCACTCTCCCATTGAAGAGGTGCTACACTAGGAGAACTACAGAATGCTATTTCCAAGCTTAAGTTCCAAAAGTCACCAGGCCCAGACAAAATCAGCAACGAAATGCTAGTAAATCTGAGCTCAGCAGCAAAGACAAAACTGCTTGAGATATTCAACCACAGCTGGTTGAAAGGAACGGGACCTTAAGTATGGAGAGAAGCCATCACAATACCCATACTAAAGAAAGGGAAATGTAAGACCGAGGCTGCAAGTTACCAGTCAATCAGTCTCACAAGCTGTGTTGGGAAGACTATGGAGCGAATAGTCAACCACAGATTGAAATGGTATTTAGAGTCTGAACAGATCCTGGTGCCGGAACAAGCTGGATTTAGAGAATGCTACAGTATAGAAGACCAAGCAGTAGAAGATGCGTTCCAGGAGAAGAAAAAGGTCCTAACGATCTGGGTCGACTTCAAGCAGGCCTTTGACAAGGTATGGAAAGATGGCCTTATTGCAAAACTTAGGAGAAGTGGAATCCAAGGCAACATGATAAGATGGATCCTGTCATACTTGCACAACAGGAGAACTAGAGTCACTCTTGATGGTCTGCAGAGCAGAAAAGTGTTGCTCCATCAGGGGGTACCTCAAGGAGGAGTAATTTTCCTAACACTCTTCCTTGTTTACATCAATGACCTGGTGAAAGATCTCCCCGCTGGAGTGAAAGCTGCCATAATGCAAATGACCTAGTACTCTGGTGCGCTGATGAAAACGTCACCACAGCAAATTATAGAATGCAGTGGGCAGCAGACACGCTAGTGTCATGGGCAGAGAAATGGCTTATCACAATAAACACAGACAAAACATCCACAACAATGTTCTCCCTCGCCCCCAAGGACAAAGCAGCTAACATATACCTAGGGACAACCATGATCAAGGAAGAAAGCTACCCCATCTATCTTGGGGTGACATTTGACCAAAGGCTTACATGGAATAAGCATATTGAAAATGCAGAGGGAAAGGCCCGAAGACGACTAGGCATACTCAGAAAACTAGCAGGTACCAACTGGGGAGCAAATGAACGAACTCTAAAGAAGATTTATAATGGAGTAATAAGACCACACTTAGAGTTTGGCTCAGCAGCATGGTCATCAGCTGCTAACTCACATCTGCAGTCTTTGGACAAGGTGCAAAATCAAGCTCTCAGGCTCATTACAGGAACCATGAAAACTACACCAATATCAGAGATGCAGAAGGTTGCTGGATTACAGACATTGTCCCATAGAAGAGACACAAAAACCATGATCCAGATGGAAAAGTACAACAGTATGCCAACGCACCCAATGAAGGCAAGACTAGATGATCTGGCATTGGGACATCTAAAACGTAGCAGCTTTGTGCATCGGGGAAAAAGACTTAAAAGACAGATTCAAGAAAATCTATTCATGAAGACAACACCGCTGAAGCCCATCCTATACCCTGTACCATGGGAACAGGCCAGCAGTGCCCTCCAAATTAATACATTAGTCAGTGGTCTCACAAGTAGATGCGAGTATAAAGATCTGCAAAAACGAACTGCTACATTGAGTATGATCCAAGAAAGCTATCCCAATCAATCATGGATACATGCCTAAACAGATGGATCAGCAACAAATGCTGTTAGGAATGGAGGTGCCAGTATCTTTATCTCATATCCTGACAACCACTATGAGACTAGGCACATTCCCACTGGTAAATTCTGTTCCAACTATACAGCTAAGGTTCAAGCTCTAGAGCAAGCTGCAAATATGATTTATAACACCAACTCTGACTTCCACCAGGTAGTCATCCTCACAGATGCACTGTCTGTTCTGCAAGCTCTCAAGGGTGGTAAACTCCCACATCTGAGAAATGAACTAAACAAGGTAGCTGCCAAAAAGAGAACCATACTTCAGTGGGTACCATCTCATTGTGGTGTACCCGGAAATGAAAAGGCAGATAAACTTGCAAAAAGGGGAGGAGAATGTGAACAAGAAGATAATGAAATCACATACACTGAGAAAAAGAGAGCTATCCAGACTATCAGAAGAGAACAGAATCAACCGAACGACGACTACCACACTCTTGACCGACAGGGACAGATAACCATTTTTCGCCTCAGGACAGGGCATAACAAACTGAATAAACACATGCACAAGCTACGATTGTCTGCTTCATCACTGTGCACATGTGGATTAAACGAACAAACTGCTGAGCATGTTCTACAGGATTGTCCTCTGTATGACCAGTTAAGAAAGATATACTGGCCCAATGACTAAACACTAAACTCAAAGCTATATGGAGCTAAAGAGGAACTTCAAACAACAGTCGAATTCATCATGAGAACTCGTCTGACGGTGTAATCATCAAAGATGTGATCGCAAGAAGAAGAAGACACAGACAATTGTTGCCACATAATGAAGACGAGATGAAATAAGTTTGACAATTTATGTTATCATAATACAGCTACGTGCTTCCCAATACACAAAAGCAGCTAAAAAACCACAAAAAAAAGCAAATCACATAGACATATTAATTAGTAATATGTGAAATCTTACAATCGGTGGCTTCCATCATTATCTCCTTTTCTTTTACCCAAAATTCCTGAAACGACATTTACAAAATATTATAAATAAAATTAGTGCAATTTAATAATTCCATCCTGCACTAAATTTTTTCAAATATTAAAAGTTTTTTCCTTTTCATATTTTGTTTCCACATAAAATATTAAGGTCACCCCCAAAAAATGTTAAATTTTGAATAGAAAATTCAGGTTTCATTATTATTTAATATATCAGTGAAGTATCATTCCTAATGACATGTGGATAGAGTGTTACCTTACTGATATTTAATTCTTTATTCTTGTATATTCAGATGCTGACATGTCACCAAGAGACACATGAGATAATATCATAAGTTTAATTTTCATGCATGTATTAAGACAAGTTTTGCCAAGTAATAATTCAGGCTGTCTTTCAGTAATATCTATAATATTTGTAATTGTCTACTATAATTGTATCTCATTTTCAGTTTTATAATTTATTTTCAAGGCATCATCATTTTGTGTTTTTTTAAGTCTCTGTGGAACATAGGATAAGAAATGGGGCCTGCCAATGGTTTCTATTTTAAGCAAATGGAGCCTCCCAACAGTTCCTATTTTAAGCTAATGTGGCCTGCCAATAGTTTATATTTTAAGCTAATGGGACATTACAACAGTTTCTATTTTAAGCTAATGGGGCCTGCCAACAGTTTCTATTTTAAACAAATAGGACCTGCTAAAAGTTTCTATTTTAAGCAAATGGGGCCTGCCAAAAGTTTATATTTTTAGCAAATGGGGCCTGCCAAATGTTTATATTTTAAACAAATGGGGCCTGCCAACAGTTTCTATGTTAAGTTAATGTGGCCTGTCAACAGTTTCTATTTTAAGCTAATTTGGCCTGCCTACAGTTTCTACTTTAAGCTAATGGGGACTGCCAACAGTTTCTATTTTCAGCAATCTTCTTCAGCTCTACCTTTGATGCATTATGGCTGATTTGGCTTCTCCATTTCCTATTCTTCTCCAGAAAAAACAATAAACTAAGATGTTACAGACTTCTACAAAATGGGTGCTTGTGACAAACAGGACTGAAATGGTATGACAAGGTTACTTATATGAAACTCAGGACAAGAAGCAAACAAGTGGAACCAGAGATAAAAAGAAGACACTGGTGATGGATTGTACACATTGAAAAAATGTGTTGATAGCATTACAAGGAAATCCTTGCTATGGAATCCTCAGGGTAAAAGAGGTGGAGTGACACCAAGAAAAACATGGAGAAAACAAATGGAGACAGACATGAAAAAATGAGGAAGACATGGAAAGATCTTGAGTTGATGGCATGGAAGACATAGAAAGATCTTTGAGTTGATGGCACGGGACAGGGAAACATGGAAAGATCTTGAGTTGATGGCATGAAAAGACATAGAAAGATCTTTGAGTTGATGGCACGGGATAGGGAGACATGGAAAGATCTTGAGTTGATGGCATGGAAGACACAGAAAGATCTTTGAGTTGATGGCATGGGACAGGGATACATGTAAAGATCTTGAGTTGATTGCACGGGACAGGGAGACATGGAAAGATCTTGAGTTTATGGCAGGTGACAGGAAGACATGGAAAGATCTTGAGTTGATGGCACGGGATAGGGAGACATAGACAGATCTTGAGTTGATGGCACGGGATAGGGAGACATGGAAAGATCTTGAGTTGATGGCATGGGACAGGGAGACATGGAAAGATCTTGAGTTGATGGCATGGGACAGGAAGACATGGAAAGATCTTGAGTTGATGGCATGGGACAGGAAGACATGGAAAGATCTTGAGTTGATGGCATATGACAGGAAGACATGGAAAGATCTTGAGTTGATGGCATATGACAGGAAGACATGGAAAGATCTTGAGTTGATGGCATATGACAGGAAGACATGGAAAGATCTTGAGTTGATGGCATATGACAGGAAGACATGGAAAGATCTTGAGTTGATGGCACGGGACAGGAAGACATAGCATGTTGAAGGCCTATGCTTCTGAGGCTCTTCTCTAAGTTAATGTAATGTCTTAATAAAATCCCTGGTCTAAAATCAATCTGAATTTCCATTTTTATCATATAAACATAACTATTATCATTACAACAGTTTATCCTTACAGGTACTTAAAGAAAACATTTCTGTAGTACTCTCCCCATTCATGTCTTCAAAAACAGAAATCAAAACAACAGCAACAACAGATAATGTGCCAACAATGATGCCTCCAACAAAGACACACACAGACAATTAATGTTACAACAGTTTATTGTTACACACACACACATAGACAATTAATGTTACAACAGTTTATTGTTACACACACACAGACAATTAATGTTACAACAGTTTATTGTTACACACACAGACAATTAATGTTACAACAGTTTATTGTTACACACACATAGAGACAATTAATGTTACAACAGTTTATTGTTACACACATATAGAGACAATTAATGTTACAACAGTTTATTGTTACACACATTGTTACACACACAGACAATTAATGTTACAACAGTTTATTGTTACACACATACACACCCATACAATTAATGTTACAATAGTTTACTGTTACACACACACACATACAATTAATGTTACAACAGTTTTTTGTTACACACACACAGACAATTAATGTTACAACAGTTTATTGTTACACACACAGACAATTAATGTTACAACAGTTTATTGTTACACACACACACAGTTAATTAATGTTACAACATTTTATTGATACACACACACAGAGAACTAACATTTCTCTTGTACTCGTACCTTTCCTCTTTAGGAGACTGATAACAACTAATGTTACAACATTTTATTGTTACACACTCACACACACACACAGAGAACTAACGTTTCTCTTGTACTCATACTTTTCCTCTTTAGGAGGATGATGACAATTAATGTTACATTTTATTGTTACACACACACAGACAATTAATGTTACGTGTTACTGTTACACGTGTGTGTTACACACACACACAGAACTAACATTTCTCTTGTACTCATATCCTTCCTCTTCTTCTTCTTCTTTGATCCACTGTCGACACACACACACAGAGAACTACGTTTCTCTTGTCATACTTTTCCTCTTTAGGAGGATGATGACAATAATGTTACATTTTATTGTTACACACACACAGACAATTAATGTTACGTGTTACTGTTACACGTGTGTGTTACACACACACACAGAACTAACATTTCTCTTGTACTCATATCCTTCCTCTTCTTCTTCTTCTTTGATCCACTGTCACTGAGCGTCGGCTCTTGGTGACCTTGATGCCATTATATGGTACTGCGCAGTTCGTATAAGCTGTTCTGAGCTGCCATACAGTGTATTGTCTATGGATGGGTTGTGTGGTAGCAGTTGTTGTCTCAGTCCCTGAAGTGCAGGGCACTGTAGTAGGTGGTGTTCTACTGTCTCCAACGGGTTAGGGCAGTGTCTACATTTTGCTATATTTTGTGAACTTAGTCTGTTTCTGTGGCCATTTAGTGTAGAGTGGCCTGTTCTCAATCTGAAGATTTTGGTTTGGTACCTTCGTTCGATATCGTTCATAGCATCTTTCTTATTTGGGGCTGTTTGGTGAATGAAGAGTCTTCTTCCTGTTTTAGCCTGTGCCCACGTGTTCAGCCAAACTTCTTTACAGTTGTTTTTGACTATTTGTTTAACTGTTAACATACTCAGTGGGTGATCAATCTGTGGCATTTTTGCTCCCTTCTTTGCCAGTCTATCAGCAACTTCATTTAATGTGATGTTTATGTGGCCAGGTATCCATTGCGTGTATAATTCTGTTCCGTACAAGTTCATAATTTTGTGGCATGTTTCTTGAACCTTCTGGATAGTACTGATTGAGTTGGTTTTCCAGTTTCCTATTGCCAAGAGGGCAGCCTGCCAGTCTGAGAACACTACAACATCATTTGGTTCCATTTCGTCTGATTCAAAGAGTTCAAAAATTCTAGTTAGGGTTTTCTGGATGGCGACTACTTCGGCTTCGTAGTTTGTGCACCAGATACCACAGGGACCTGCAATTTTGACGGGTTCTTCAGTACTGGGTGGGATGATTATGGCCCCGTATCCAGCATTTATTACTGCTTTGAAAGCTGACCCGTCTGTATAGGCATGGATAATGTCTTCATCGTACTGACAGATGGTTTCCATAGCAAGTGTTTTCAGCAGCGTAGGTATGAGGCTTTTATTTGCGGGTTGTAGAAGGTTTGTACGTATTATTGGTCTTTTTAGTTCTATGTGGGGTGGTAGGTCAGGCACAACTTGAGTAGGTAGTCTAGTCTCTGGTATGTAGTGCTTCCCTGAAAGCTCTTGGTACCTTCTAGTGAAAGATGTCTTTTTAATTCGGTACCTGGAGTTGAGGTCACCGATAACATTTTTGCAGGGGTCATCTTTGTCAGCTCGCAAGAATCTTTCTGCCGTGATAATGACTGATTTCTCTCTCCTTAGTTCTAGGGGTTCCACATTGGCGGAAATCTCACATGCGCTGGTCGGAGAGTTCGTAAGCCTCAACAGATGAATCTGAGTGCCTGGTTTTGTATGCGATCTAGTTTCAGTCTGAGTGTTGGGCTAGCAGTGGCTTGCAGGGGTAGAGAGTAATCCATAACTGAGCGCACGTATCCCAAGTACAGTTGTCGTAGGGTGCTCTGATTGGATCCCCAATCAGTGCTTGCCAAACGCTTTATGAGGTTTAGCCTTCTAGAGGCCTTAGCAGTTAGGGACTCAACATGTGTTTTGTATGTGAGTCTGGTATCTAGCTGTATCCCTAGATAAGTCGGATTGTTCTCTTTAGCTAGCTTTGCATCATCAAGTTTTAAATCCAGTTCTTTCTTTACTGTTTTGTTGCTGAGTGTGAATATAGTGTAGACTGTCTTACTCGTGTTGATCACCATTTTCCAGAAGCTGCAGTAGGTTGTTAGAGCAGCCAGTGCACAGTTTAGTTTCTTTTGCAGTTGCAAGTGGGACTTCACTTCTGCCCAAAAGATCAGGTCATCAGCAAACAAGGCGCTGGGTAATTCAAGGTAGTCTGCCAGATCGTTTATGTATATGAGGAAGAGGGTGCAGCTTAGGGCTGAGCCTTATGGGAGGCTTTCTTGGATGGTTCTTTTCCCTGATGTTGCTCCGTTGACCGTTGTGGAGATGGTTCTATTTGTGAGGAAATCTTTTATCCAACGAAACATTCTTCCTTCTATGCCCATCTTCTGCATCTTGAAAAATAGACCGTCTCTCCATACTCTGTCATATGCCTGCTTGAGGTCTACGAAAACTGCGGCCACATGATTTTTATCCTGGAAAGCATCGACAATATGTTTTACCAATCGGATTACCTGGTCAACAGTCTGTCTTCCTCTTCTAAATCCTGCTTGGTTAGGATGGAGGGCTTTTCCTTTCTCTAACCACCAGTAGAGGCGTGCATTTATCATACGTTCTGCCATTTTCCCAACGCACGAAGTCAGGGAAATGGGCCGGTAGCTACTGACTTCGCTTGGTGGTTTATCTTTTTTGAGTATTGGGATAATGTTAGCCGTTTTCCATCCTGTAGGTACAGTACTGCTTCTCCACGTCTTGTTTATGAATTCCAGGATCGTCAGCAGGCCTTTTCCCCCAAGTTTGACTATCATGTCGTTGGTAACCTGGTCTGGCCCTGGTGCTTTTTTGGGTTTGGTCTTTAGGAGACTGGATTGCAATTCAGCTAGCGTAATTCCTGATCAAAGATGCTGTCCACAGCCTTGTGTGCTTTATCTGAGGTTGCATTTTTACAATGGTTGTTACCCTCTCTTGTTTCTTAACCTGGCGATCTATTATTAGATCTATGTCTGGTTGTTATCCATATATGGCTCGAATAGGTCAGCTTTTCTTGGAATGTTTGCAACCAGAGTCGATGTTTATTCCCTGACCATATAAGGCTCGAATTGGTCTGTATCTTTGCTTGGTATGTGTTCAACATCGTCCCGTTTGAGTTTAACTCAGGGGTCAAGCGCTAACTGCGCATGTGTCGAGTTTAGAGTTGGTTGAGAAAGACTTCCGTTCACGGAGTCAAGTAGTGGTTTCGATGGGATCCAGTCGCGTTTTGGCGTCTGTGATCAGTTTTGACGGGGGAAATGAAAGTCCTCTTTGTGTAGTTAGTTATCTACAAATGGTTTTCCCCATGTGATTCTAAACGCCTGGAGGCGTGGGAGTTGTGGTGTTTATTTCTGAAGAAAGGTAATTGTTCTTGATATCATTGCTATTTGTCGCCAGCTTTTATGATTGACATTTTGTTTCCTGCTTGCTAACTTTCCGCTGGGCGGGAAAGAGTCTACTGTCATGAGAAGTTCAGCTCACGAATCACCATGTCTCTTTATGCATCGGGTTGATGCATGCCCGAAGGGTTATCTGTTCGTTGAATTCTGCTGCTCCGGCGGTATCACGTCGGACCAGGTTTGACGCCTTTGCTACCAAAGAAAGTTAAAGGACATTGCCTGACGTACTCCTGAAGATATGCTTGTCTTGCTGGTGGTCAGAAAGGGAGAGTTGGTTTGATCTCCTACATCTATATATTTTGGCTGTAGCTAGAAAAGGATGATGGTTTTCAACACCTTAATATATCTACAGTCGTCTATGATGCATTGATGCCAGTTATATTATTCGCCATTTCTATGCTGTAACGTCGTCAAGTATTGTAAACTGACTATCTATATTATGATGAGCGTCCCTTGTCTTGTATCGTCAATAAATCCATGAAACGTCAGCTATTGTCCACAATTACTGACTTCTACATGTGGTTGTGTGGATGGACTGTGACCTGTCAGAACCTATACACGCATTCGCACCCATCTATTGATGTTTACTCATCTACATATCACACCAACCACCCTTCTTGAAGCAATCTATAGATATCAAGCGAATACACACTTGAGAGTGAGTTTGTGTGACACCCTGTCAACACCTCTATGCCTGGTGACCTATATCAGTCAAAACATTGTCTCCAGGTCGACTTGACACTCACTCATCTACGCAGCACTTACAACTTCGATACCTGAGCAAGCCCTGTGTCATTTATGGTGGCCTACATTACTACGAAGAATAACTTGTAACAGCCTACAACAGGACGGTCATTCATTGACATTATCTTCGTACAATCCATTGATACCACGCAACATCCAGTGTGAGTCTATATATCTACAATGGCTCAGACAAGAACCCCCGTTCTAACATATATGTTGACCAGAATGAAAGACTGAATGTTTTCTCAAGAAGTTTGTGAGAGTTAAACCACTTCTCTCTTACACTTCAGCCATGTCCATGGCTTACCACATATCCTATATCTTGGTGTTCAAGTGTTGAACAGCTTGTTTTCAATTTATTTGCATTCTGACCACATGTGACAAAATCTCATAAAAACAGATATTTCTATCACAAGAATCATCTTTCAAAAACATTTTGTAATGATAGAGAAACCAACCAAGATCTGCTTACTCGGAGCAAGCAAGAGGACATGCACACCATCACAGCTGGCAGACACTGGAGCTGGGTTGGCCATGTCCTCAGAAGAGACCCGGATGCCATCACAAGAACAGCTATGCTTTGGACCCTTGAAGGAAAATGAAAGAGAGGCCGACTAAAAACAACCTGGCGGAGGACTGTGGAGGCTGAGATGCAAAGAATGAACCAGAGTTGGGGCACTGTACGAAGGATGGCCGCCGACCGAGCAAAGTGGAATCAATTTGTTGTTGCCCTACAAGATGCCACTAGGCGTGATGGCCACTGACTGCTTTGACCGTCGGCGGCTAAGGATCAAAGAAGAAGAAGAATGATAGAGAAAAACAAATAATCAGAAAATGTAGTGGAAGGTTGTGTGCATTATCAGACAGTTTAATTACGCATTTGAGACAATTAGGTTTAATGGCAGCCACAGCCATACTGATCTTTTTTATGGGTCAGTGTTTTCAAATTGATTTCAGATGTCTCTAACCTTTAGCACGCTGTGGTCGCAACGTTGCGCCAGAGGTACTGTATGTTCTGCCGGCTGCGGGCGCAATGCTGCTACTTTCGGATAGAGTTGGTTTCCTGCCATATAACATGTGTACACGTCATATTACCCCCGGATGTTTAGTTTTAATCTTATTTGCGAAAGAGTTCACTTCCTATTCTGATCTATATTTGTGACGGGTGTGTTAGCATCTTTTTTTTCTGTGCATTTTTCAAATCGAAATCAATCGGCATGGAACAAGCTGCAATTTTTGCAGAAATTTTCATGGATTCTGACTCCGATGACGAGGAGTTTGTTGGCTTTACTAGCGCTGATATCGGTTCTCAGAATATGGGTGATGGCGGAGATGGGGACGACAGTAGTATGTCAAGCGTTGTTGACGACGATTTTGATGAAGTTGATATTCCCAGGGCCTTTTCTGGATACAACCACGACTGGCTCCGCAACTTTGACGAAGCACCACGAGGGCACCCTGACCACAGCAAAGCATTCAAAACCAAATCGTTCATCGACACTCTTCTCCCTCTATGGCAAAGCCATTACATGCCCTCTAAAGAGCTTAGTGTTGATGAGAGCATGATAGCTTTCAAAGGTAGGACCAGCTTTATGCAGTATATGCCTAACAAACCCTCTTCGTTTGTTGGTTTTTTTTTTTTCATCTTTCCATTCCTCTCTTCCTATCACATCTAACATTCAGGGGTCCATAGTATTGCTGTTCTTGTGATGGCATCAGAGTCTCTTCTGAGGACGTGGCCAACCCGGCTCTAGCATCTGCCAGTTATGATGGTGTGCATGTCCTCTTGGTTGCTCTGAGTAAGCAGTTCTTGGTTGGTGATGGTATTCGGCCATAAGACAGCGAATTTCAAGTTTCATAAAATGTAAACTTCTCAAATATGTATGTGTTTAACAAAATCAAAGTTTTTTTGTTATTTTACTCAAAACCACATATGTTGGATAAACTGCCAGTTTTAGCAGAACATGCACTGATTTTGGAAATGTTGTATTAGTATGTTTCTTTGTATATCATCCATATTCTGACACTTTTTTCTCTCACAGTGTTGTTCTTGTTGATAAATCTTGTTTTGTTGTTGGTGATTGTTCCCAGACAAGGTATCTCAAAATGTGTAATTTATTGCATTTGTGCTATATTTAGCCTCCATGTCTGGCTTTTGCAACATAGTTTGTAAGAATATTCTAATAAATGTTGATTTTTTTTTTCCTGTTACAAAAACAGAAATGATGAGTAATAGTAACCATTGGTAAGAAAAGGTAAAGGATCCCGTTATATGCCCTATTGAGACATATTGGGAATATGGTGTTAGGCCCATATTTTCTCGACCGTGGGCACACTAGGGGTGATGTGGTCAGCATCACGCTGGCCGCCTTAATCTTCCCAGAGTTGCTCTGGTACATTTTGGGCTGGGTAGACCCAGGAGCCGTTTGCGGCCTTAAAAAAATCCCACCTCATCTGGGGATCGAACCATAGACCACTGAGCTAGGAAGCCAGTGCACTAACCACTATGCTACCACTGCTCCATTGGTGGATTACAGAATTTATTTTTAAACATTTCAATTTCTCTGTCTGAAATTCCATCTTCTGTACAAATACTGCCTTAACTCTTAGTATCCGGCTCGCCCCGTGAAGTGGAGCCTATTATGAGATTATAGATGAGCTTACTGTTTCTATAAATGAATATGCTGATCGACTCTGTCAGTCAAATTCAGAAACGGCGACAAAAGGATCTGTCTATCAAAACTGGTATCTAGTTACATCTCCAGAATTGTGCAAGTTTTCTGCTGTGATAATAGCAATGGGGATTGTGAAAAAACCAGCCATTAGTGATTATTGGTCTGATGAAGGCTTTATGCAAACTCCCTGGTACAGATGTTTACACAGGATAGGTTTCAGATGTTATATCACATGATGTTTCATGTGAGTGATGTAGACGCACAAGATAAAGCAAAGATCGAACCATTTCTACAGAAAATGTTATCTAGATTCCAGGAAGCATTTTACCGTTACAAGGAGCTGTCTTTGGATGAAATGGTAATTGGGTGGAAAGGTAGATGGGCTCACAAAATGTTCAATGCCAAACCCCAAAAATATCATGTGAAGACAGCAAGGACATCACCAATCGCTTTGGTGAAACAAAAAATAAACCACTGATGATTATTACAATCAACGCATGAATGGATGTGACAGAGTAGACCAAAACATTGTAACCTATGGCACATTTAGCAGAAGAACAAGAGAGTGGTGGAAAAAAATCTTTCTACTGGAATCTTGAAATAGCTCCGCTCAATGCGTATAAATTATTTGCACTG
The DNA here is from genome assembly GCA_024509875.1 of Oreohelix idahoensis. Taxonomy (NCBI): domain Eukaryota; kingdom Metazoa; phylum Mollusca; class Gastropoda; order Stylommatophora; family Oreohelicidae; genus Oreohelix; species Oreohelix idahoensis. Next base: position 92,618 of record JAMPIV010016942.1, read on the forward strand.
TCGAGAACAACAAAAGCCAAAAAAACAGAGCCTTCTTCAATTTAAACGGCAAATTGTCAAGTGAGCTCTGGTTCTTGTTGCTGCTGTGGATTTCCAGCAAATTCCTCCCAGGATTGGACATGGCAATCAAGTGGAACAATCCAGTCAAACAGACTAGGAGGAACAAACCATTTAATTAAAAAAATCAAATTTTATCGCAACTGTGTCGTTTGCAGCACCCCTCAAGTAAGGGTCAGGACATCCTTTTATTGTGAAGGATTGCACAAATAATCCATCTTACATCCAAGGTCTTTGTCATAACTGTTTTGAGGCTTATCATGAAAGGAAATAGTTTGTGGTAAATGTAAATATCAGTTGTGTATAAAGTTGTGTACATAGTTTATGTTCGTCATGATTTTTCAATATGTGACCTGAACATTTCAAAAGGAAACAACATTTTTATTTATTATTCAAAACAAGTGAAACTTGTCCTTTTTCCGTATAATTGGATGAAAGTGGTTCTAGGAGTTCCAGGCTTCCAAATTGGATTATTTTTGTGGGTAAGTACAACTTTTTTCCAAATTTTTTATATTTTAAAATTGTTCTGCACTCATTACTGTATATGTTGCATGCATGTTTAACACCACTTAACAATTAAGTTAGGTGCATATCATTATAAATAAATTATTTAATGCAAAATCAGTAATGGTAGTCATGTCTGTAAATAAAGGTTAAAATATTTGTGCGCTTTATCTAAATATACCAAAAAAATTCAAATTGTGATAAAAACTTTCTTTGTGCTCAAAAACAACTCCAACTTTCCTACATTATGGGAAAATGGATGTACTTTAAAATGAAAGTAGGTTATGGGGTAGCAGTTTACCAGAATTAATTATACATATTGATAAGTACAATTTGTTTTTCAATTTGTTATCTTTTTAAATTTTTCTGCATTCATTACTGCATATGTTGCATGCATGTTTAAATCCATTGAACAATTCAGTTAGATGCACGTCAAAGGGGTTTCATTTCTCTATATTTAGATATAGAACACTTCATGTTATCATTATAAATAAATTATTTAATGCAAAATCAGTAACGGTAGTCATGTCTGTAAATAAAGGTTAAAATATTTGTGCGCTTTATCTAAATATTAAAAAAAAATTCAAATTGTGATAAAAACTTTATTTGTGCTCAGAAACAACTCCAACTTTCCTACATTATGTGAAAATGGATGTACTTTAAAATGAAAGTAGGTTTGGGGGTAGAAGTTTACCAGGATTAATTATACATATTGATAAGTACAATTTGTTTTTCAATTTTTTATCTTTTTCAATTTTTTTGCATTCATTACTGCATATGTTGCATGCATGTTTAAAACCATTGAACAATTCAGTTAGGTGCATGTCAAAGGGGTTTCATTTCTCTATATTTAGATATATGGGACCCAAAGACGCAGCAATAGTGAACGTAGTCAGCGACTCATAACTTGACTGCTTGCGTCAGGACCAGCGAACAAGAGCTGGTCAAGACCACACTCCACCTCCACGTGGTGGTCCTGGAAACAGTCTGCAGCAGTGCAGTCTGGCTGAGCGAGTGTGGATCGAAATGGGAAGGCAAACCCGGTCCCTAAAAAATGCCGTGCAGAAGTCGGATGTGTCGACTGAAAGGTGCAGATAACACAGCTTAGGCGCAAACAGACACAACGCAACCACCGTCCTTTTCAGGGCGAACGAGGAAGAAGAGGAAGAAGATATATAACACTTCATGTTATCATTATAAATAAATTATTTAATGCAAAATCTGTAACGGTATTCATGTCTGTAATTAAAGGTTAAAATATTTGTGCGCTTTATCTAAATATAAACAAAAATTTCAAATTGTGATAAAAACTTTATTTGTGCTCAGAAACAACTCCAACTTTCCTACATTATGTGAAAATGAATGTAATTTAAAATGAAAGTAGGTTTAGGGGTAGAAGTTAACCAGAATTAATCATACATATTGATAAGTACAATTTGCTTCTCAATTTCTTTCAATTTTAAAATTTTTCGGCACACATTACTGTATATGTTGCATGCATGTTTAACCCCACTTAACAATTAAGTTAAGTGCATGTCATAGATGTTTTATTTTTCTACATTTTAATATATAACACTTTATGTTATCATTTTAAATAAGTTACTTAATGCAAAATCAGTAAAGGCAGTCATGTCTAAAAATGTACTCTCTGAAATCAGCCCGTAAAAATGCGGTTTTTGAGCACGTATACTAAGAGTTAATACTTGGATTCTTTTTTGGCTGTTTAACTGATTCCGTACGCAAGATCTTTTAAAAGACGCAATGGCCGACCGCTGTGTCCTAAAGATCTTTTAAAAGATGCTGATTTATTTCGTTGTTTCTTTCTATTCTGCAAAGAGAGCAGTAAAACTGTATTGTGATAACAATTTATGTTACAAGCCTTACATAAGTCGAAGATTTTTGTTCAAAATTTCAAGTTATCTTTTTTTCCGTGTACATGTTATCTGTTATAACATAAACATAACATACAATTAGCTAGAAAGGCATATGGATTTATATTGTTCATCTAATGTACTTTAATTTGATATATAATATGTTATACTTAACTCATGATTAGACACACATTGTCAGTAAACGTAAATTATGTATGTGTAAATTTTTGGGGCTTAAAAATAATTCCGTCCAGAGCTGAAAATAATTACGTACGGAATCAGTTAATTCCTTGATTAATCACTTTGATATGCTGACCTGCTTTGCTTGTACTAATCTTTTACTTATTAATCCTGTCCATAAATTGACATTCTAATAAAAAAGATAACGAAATCATTTTCTATCATTTAAAATGACAGAGCGAGAGAGAGAGAGAGAGAGAGAGAGAGAGAGAGAGAGAGAGAGAGAGAGAGAGAGAGAGAGAGAGAGAGAGAGAGAGAGAGGGAGAGAGAGAGAGAAAAAGAGAGAGAGAAAGAGAGAGAGAGAGAGAGAGAGAGAGAGAGAGAGAGAGAGAGAGAGAGAGAGGGAGAGAGAGAGAGAGAGAGAGAGAGAGAGAGAGAGAGAGGAGCAGAAATGCGTGATATGCATACAACAGATGGGCATTAAGAAATCAGATGAACAAACAGCACAAATAGCAGGTCTAATATGTTTGGATCAAGAGAATTGAAGTGAGATGATAAAAAATTTTGAAATATGATTGTGCCTGAAGCATAGAAACCTCATAAGTTAGAAAGAAAAGAAAACAAATAAGTCAATATTGAAAATATTTAAAACAGACATAATGATAACAAAACATTTTGTGACAGGTTTATCTACATTCAGCAAGTAAAAATTTACTTTTAATAAAATTGGACAGGTGTAGAATTTAATTTAAGACATCAGTGACAGCATGAAACAGTGTTTTGCATGCGTGATGAAGCATGTAAGATGCAAGCATAATAAGAGGGTAAATAAAAATCATGAAAAATTTACAGGCATTCTAAATTATACCAAAAATAAAACCATAATAAATGGTTGTGTAACAGAAAGTATCACATCACAATGTAATAACTGGAGATTTATATGTATATAAATATAAGTTAGAACTTAACTCACCGCCTGACATTGGATTTGTGAACTATGAAAAGGCATTCAACAGATTAGATAAGAGAATCACTTTAGATAGGAATGAGGCATTATGTAGTTCCCCATATTTTCACTAACCTTACTTACTTAGTCGTTCCCCTTCTACCGTGAGGTGTAGAGGTATTTCACTAACCTAATAAAACAAATATGAAGACATGAAACACAACATTCTTCATGAAGAACAGTTTAGTGACCCCTCTGAAATAGATCTTGGTAAAGATGTTACCGTGGTTTGGTTTGGTTTTAAGGACTACCTTCATTGCACATAGACAACTCCATCAGTGATCTACTCTCTTAGATCACAATAGGAGAATCTCAGCACAGTGCACAAACTCTGTAGCACCAGCGAGAATCCCAATGTATGTATATAGTGTTCACACATTCTATAAATATATTTCGTGTGTAGGTTTCTAATTTTTAAATTTTGCCAGGGCAGCGGCCTTATGACCTACTCTTTACAATTTACAAGATCCGTGGGATTTTTAACGTGTGCAACTTGCACACGGGACCTCCTACTTTTTCTCCTTTATCTGAGAAGACTAGGCAACCGATCTCATTAGCCATGAGACCAGGGGGAGTATGACATGTTTGAGACCACTGGGTCTGAAAAAAAAATTTCCATAAATTATATTCCCTCTACTGGAAATCAAACCTGGTACTTCTAGAATTCAAGATGGATGCCATACTTCTTAGCCACTGTAACCCCCAATTGATGTCACCATGTCTCTTGTTACTGCCTATAGATTGGATTATGAACATAAAACCATCCAATAGAAACTGAATATATCATCATTATTTCCTCTGTTCGCTCCCTATGGAGCATGGAGACACTATGGTAGATGACTGTTCTTAAGGAATTCTAGGCAAAATAAACTAACAAACTCTTGTAGCTGTGGCTACTGTAGCAATTAGTTTTTAAATAATGAGGTTACCAGCTGTAGGTATACCCACATATTAGTCACCTATTCAGGCAAGCAGTATGCCGATTCTTTCTTTGTCTCTTCAGAGAATCCTGGAAAAAACACTTGAATCACAATAGCTTTTAGCTTGCTAAATTTAAATTTCATTTATGACCTGGTTCTTCTGTCCCATAACCATAAGAAGAAATAAGACAAAATAAGAATGTTTGATCAGAGGTTATAGCAACTGGATCTAAAAATACCCAGGAAAGATAAAGACAATGAGAATAAATGTGACACATGATAATCAGACTGGACTTGGAGAAACAACCCGACAAGATATGTAAAAAAGGTAAAGATAAAGGATCCCGTTACACGCCCATTGAGGTATATTGGGAATATGGTGTTAGGCCCATATTTTCTTGACTGTCGGCACACTAGGGGTGATGTGGTCAGCATCACCCAGCCGCCTTAACCTTCCCAGAGTTGCTCTGGTACCCATTTGAGGCTGGGTCGACCCAGGAGCCGTTTGTGGCCTAACAAAATCCCACCTCATCTGGGATCGAACCATAGACCACTGAGCTAGGAAGCTAGTGCACTAACCACTATGCTACCGCTGTCGTGAGAGGTTCAGATGTTATTTAAAATTATAAGATATCCTGGACAAAAAGGTGTATCAGATGATCCCAGGATAGTGCCAGATAAGAGTCTGGTCTTATCAGTAATACCCCCTTCTCTGAAGAGAGTAAGGGTGTATAGACAATAAAGGTAGGGTCAAGCTATGTAAGTTACCAGAGATTCATTCATAACCCTCCACTCCCAAAGGAGCATAGGCCTTCAACAAACACATGCCAAGTCCTCCTATCCCGTGCCATCATCTCAAGTTCTTTCCATGTTCTCCTCATCATTTTCACCTCTGTTTCCAACTCTCTTCTCCATGTACTTCTTGGTCTTCCTCTGCCTCTCTTGCCCTAGGGGTTCCAGAACAAGGACTGCCTTGTAATGCTATCAACAGGTTTCCTCAGTGTGTGTCCTATCCATCGCCATCGTCTTCTTCTCATCTCTTGTTCCACTGGCACCAGAGATGATGATAAAGTATTTCTCTGGTTCCCTAACTGCTACCTCTCCTGATCTTTCTTTATTAATATGTTATTTATTATTATTAGTATTAACTCTGCTAGGGGTAATTAATTTAACTTAATTCACCAACAAGAACTGTAACTTAACTTAAATACTTAAGAAAGTCTGCTGGTGAATATTTACAATTTATTGGTACATATACTCTTTTCTATTTGAAAAGGTTTAAAACCAAAGATTTTACAACAGTAAATAAATAAAAACAGTTCAACAAATGTATTACACTTGGATTAAAATGTCTATCATCTTGTAGACAAAATAGCTGGCTTGATCATTCACTCGAAGAATTACTCTTATTAGTGTTATTAGTTTATTGAAACTATATACTATTATGTTCATCCCAAACTGGATGCAGTTATTTTTGTGAGGATGGATACGCTTCACAGTTGCCTTAAGCAACTTATCTGAGTCACTGCAGATGGCTCCCTTAGATACTGGATAGAATCTTCAGATGAAATCTCCAGCAGTTACACACTAACACAGACTGGCACTGCATTCGTTGCAACGTTAGTAAGAGAAGCCTCTTCTTATTTGTAGACTTTAGGTTAAAGGATTAAACCTGCAATGAAGTCAAACGCAATCCCTGTATTTGTCTATCCATATCCCTCTATGACACAGATGGGGACGATAGACAGTTTCAGATAAGCGTGCTAGCAGATGCACAAGGTATAGTAGAGTAGCAACAATCATTTTAATTCAATGTGAACATAATTTACTTCTACATTATTACTCATCAGTAGTTTCCCATGATTCGCCTCCATACAATAATTTGGTTGTAGGTAAAACTATTAAGTAATATATCAAACGATACTGTGAATCAATCCCTTTCATCCTTCTATATGTTCCTGTTAGGTGTCTCATTCCATTCAAGAAATACTTCTTTAAATACATTTCCCAACTTACAGACACAATTAGCCATCTTTTTCAATATTTAAATATTTCCGAAGGCGGGCTTTGTCTCTAGAAGTACATATGAGCCTGTAAGTTTCATCAGAAGACATTGTCCTTTCCTAACACATCTATACACGTTGTATCGCACAGTTGGATTAATCAATATAATTACACACAATTATATACATTTATATATATATAAATAGATTCGTTCTTACCCTCAGGCACACACAGACTAGCCCTCAATGGTTGATTAAGGTCTGCTAACTAGCGCAGAAGGCAAACGCTGGCATTAACAAATGCTCTGCTTTCTCCACTCTCTGTGTATTTTCAAATAAAAGTGACTGACCGAAGTTGTTAGGCAAGTCTATTTATAGTCTGACCTCGGACGTATGAGATGGAACTCCCGAGGAATGCAAAAACTATCAGAAAATATGGGTACCGTTTTGCATTTTGTACAATGTAGGAAAACTACTTTTTTTAATTATCTTCGTTATTCCTGGTGCGATTTTAGTCATTTAAAGCTTACATTATACTTGGAATTGGGCTTTAAATATATAAATAATAATCTTTTTGGTTACTACTTGCATTTTCTGTTATGCATAGTTCAAACAACTAAATTTAGTCCAACCTGAATCTTCGAATGCATTTACCCTAAGATTTCTCCCTTCCTAGATTATTATTAGTAAAAGTATTATTACTTACGGGTAGAGTAATATCCCTAATGTTGTGTTGATAACCTCTGCCAAGTGGTACTTCTTCCATAATGCTGTAGTAAAATTCCGAAGTTAATCATGCTGCACAAATAGGGTCTTGCCATCTTTATTTTTCCAGCAGTTGTAAACACAAGACCAAGAAAGCGCTTTCATTGGTTAGTGTATTATATCATTTTACAATGTATGGCGCACCGTATGGCCAGAGTTATTAGAATTTGTGATGTGAGACAGAAGTCATTTCACGACAACCGCGGCTCCCCGACAAGATATGTACTCATGCATATATCATGGCAGCAATATAGATAAAGTTGAAGGTACACGGGCACTTATTTAGAGTATAAAAAAAATATAGAACAATTGTTAAGATGATAGAAAACTCTTTACAGAGCAATACAACAGGAAGCAATCTGATCATCAGAAGAAGTCCCCCTGTCTGACAAGCATTCCGCCCTATATACTCCTTTACACTCTAAGGGGGGCGGGCCCACTTGGGTCATGACTCCCAAGCGTCTCAGCCACGAGTCTAGCCACTGCGCTTTAGCCACTGAAATTCTGTACCTGACACCCCTTATAATATACGCCGCCTGTTGCCCCTAAAGTCCCAGCCCTTTCACTAGTACATCAAAAAAACTCAGAGTATTGTGGACTTAGAAACATTTGGGTGTTTTCTGTACCGCAGCGTTTATTGTCACGATTTCCATTGCCCATTGCTGTTGTTCCACAGCCAGCCTGATGCCTTTTCGGCAGTTTCACTAAGCCTCTTCAGTGCCTTTGTTCTCGACTGTCCCCTCAGCCCCAACAGTTTCAATAAATCATACACTGATGCAGCCACAAGCCCTCTTGCGCCCACTTCAACAGCCATGACCCTTGCAGTGAACCCATCATGTCTCAGATCCGCGGCCAGATCACTATACTTGTTGCTCGTCTAATCTGGATTCAAATGGCACGGTCAGTTCAATCAGTATGACCTGAAGCGTTGCTGAAGAATGAAGCACTATATCAGGCCGTCTCCACGATTTTCTGATACTCTCTGGATATGCCCCTTGTCCAGGTAGGTCTACCGCCATCTCCCAGTCGTTTGCACAGTCAAGAAGAGATGGTAAACTGCTACCAGGTTTACTCGGTTTGGGGTTTGCTGACTTTCCTGCCCTCAGAAAGTATGTATTTGCGGTGCTCGGCCTGAGTTTGCTATTCGCCTTCATCCTTGCCAGATCTATTGTCGCAACAAGCTCATTTAGCACTTTGTTATGGCGCCAAGTGTATCGCCCTTGCCCTAATGACACCTTACACGCTGAGAGCACATGTTCAAGTGTCTGCCTCCCCTGGCACAGGGGGCACTGCTCATCATCCGACTTTCCCCATTTCACAAGGTTGGTGGCCGACGGCAGCAGGTCATACATTGATCTAACAACGAAGCTGAGCCTAAGAGGTGCCATATGCCATATATCATTCCATGTCAAGGACCTCTGCAGGGCTCCTTCCCATGTAGTCCACTGGCCTTGTTGGACCTGCTGCACTGCTTTTTGCAACCTCTTATCATTCTCAGCTCCTCGTATCTCCTGAACTACCATGTCTCTGCACTCCCTGTTTGATGCCTTGGACCATCAGCGGATGTCTCCATGACCAAATCCCCGTCTATTCGTTTGTGTGTATCTGATTACCTCCCTCAGTTTGAGTGACTCTTGGGCAGCATCAACAGCTTCTTCCACTCTCCACTTCCTTCCTGTTTTCAGTGTGGGCTGAATAGACTTAACCACGTCATCAGCTGACTCGCGTAGCATCATTGCAAGCCTTGCTTTTCCAACTTTGTACTCTTCAACAACTGACTTGAAGGGAAGCAGAAGTTTTGACTTTTTGCAGTACAGTGCTACATCTGACAGACCTGGTGGTACCCCTAGCCATTTTCTCATGAACTTGTTGACCTTCTGCTCTATAGCTTCCACTGTACTTGTGCTTATTTCATATATAAGCAGTGGCTACAGCAACTTCGGTATCAACATGAACTGGAGGCACACAGTTTGAACTTTCCCAGGAGTCTGCTTTGGTCTATGATCTGTAGTCCTCTGTCTGCCATTTCTATTGTCTCTTGCACTGCCTTCGAGTCTTTTAATGAGGCATCGTACACCCTGCCAAGACTTTTAACAGGTTCCTCAATGACAGTAGGGATTCTTTGGTTGGAAACCATGAATATGACCTCTGCTATCTTCCCTTTCCTGACTGATAGGCTTCTCGATTTCTTGGGTTTGAAGCTCATTCTGCACCAGCTGACTAGTTCATCAAGGCGTGCAAACATCCTCCGGGCCTGATGTTCATCTGATGTCAGACTTGTTGTGTCATCCATGAATGCTTTGAGCGGTGGCATGTGACATGTTCCACCGAGCTTTGGACCTATAGCCATTCCTTCAGCCGCATTGAGGATTATTTGCATAGCCATCACGAATAGTATCGGAGAGATGGTACATCCCATTGCAATTCCAACTTCAAGGCCAATCCACTTCGTTGTGTACTCTCTGGTTGAAAATTTGACAGAAAACCCTGCGAAATACAGCTTCAGCATTGTTGCAATCTCTTGTGGAACATGATACATTTCTAGGGCCTGCCACAACATCTGGTGTGGAACGGATCCATAAGCATTCGCTAGATCCAACCAGATTACATGGAGGTTTGTTCTGTCAGACTTTGCCTTTTGGATTGCTTCCCAGATCATTGTAAAAAAAAAAGGTAAAGGAACCCGTTACACGCCCATTGAGGCATATTGGGAATATGGTGTTAGGCCCATATTATCTTGACCGTCGGCACACGAGGGGTGATGTGGTCGGTATCACGCCGGCCGCCTTAACCTTCCCAGAGTAGCTCTGGTACCCATTTGGGGCTGGGTCGACCCAGGAGCCGTTTGTGGCCTAAAAATTTTCCGCCTCATCTGGGGATCGAACCATAGACCACTGCGCTAGGAAGCCAGTGCACTAACCACTATGCTACCGCGGCTCCCCCAGATCATTGTGGCATGCTCTAAACATCCTGGTGTACCTGGAATACCTCCACACCATTAGGACCTGGAGCTGACTTGCACCGAGCTTTCTGGACAATGCTTTCTACCTCTTGCACCGTGGGGGCTTGGTGTTAAATTCAGCTCCTGGCTTACTCGGCCATTTAAGGCCTGCCATGCTGCTGAGCGGCTCATCTTTGCAACCATCTGAATATGCCATTCTAAGGTGTTCTTCCAGGTCTTCTTTCCTGATGTTTAGCGTACCCGACCGTGGCTGCTCAAACAGTTCTTTGGCAAACTTGAAGGGCTCCCTAAAGAATTTTTCCTTATCCCTTCGAGTCTTCCTTCTCTTCCTGCACAACCTTTCTGCTCTACAAAGGGCATTATGTTGGCCTTTCAGGTGCTCCCAAACTTGTCGTAACCCTTCCTTCTCTGTGGCAACTGCGTTCTTGGTCAGTTTTCGGGCATGCTTCTTCTGTTTCCTGATTTCGTCTATTTTAATTTGTCTTCTACTTTTTCATGGTGGGTTACCTTCCCTTGCCTGCCTCACTCCAAACACTTTGCGACAGTGCAGATATATTATGTCGCTGAAGATTTCCAGCTTCTTCTCCAAAGTTATCTGCTTCAGGCTGTTATCCAACTCTTTTGCCAGGGCTTCGTCCAGCTGTTCCCAAAGCCCTTTTGCACTGGCAGGTGGAAACTTGATTGCATCTCTCTTCTTGTCCAAGAAGTGTGTGATATCATCATCTGGCAGATCAACTTGAATGTACTCAGCAGTGTGGATTGACTCCTGGCTGCATTCTTCTAACGTCTTTCCGTCGAGACAGAGCGCTGTTGATCCCTCCTGATGACCTCCCACACCCCTTTTTCGTTCTGTGGATTTTCATTTCTCTCTGAGTAGAGAATTCCCTACCACAGGCACATGGAAATTCCAGCCGTTGTTCAGAGCTTGAAGTCCGTGTAACGGGTCTGGTCGATTCCAATGAGGCACCTGTGGATTCATCATCCTCCCCCCCTTTCGGTGAATCCTGGGGGCATCTATCATTTTTGGGTCCTTTAGCAACTGAATACAGCTTACGGGGTGCTAACCCGGTCAGCCGGTTTCTAGTCTTTCCCAGTGTCATCTGTCTTTCCAGAAGTGATTCGGTCTTTTCCCGATCGTCACTGGTTTGACCATGCAACTATGATAGGAAACTCTTTACAGAGCGATACAACAGGAAGCAATCTGATCATCAGAAGGAGTCCCCCCGTCCGACAAGCGTTTCGGCCCTATATAATCCTTTACACTCTAAGGGGGGTGGGCTCACTTGGGTCATGACTCCCAAGTGTCTCAGCCTCCTGTTGTCTTGTATCGAAAATGAACCCATTTCACTTCTGGTAGCAACCTTAAAATCCACACTTCCGCCAGCCGTGGAGGCAATTGTGAAAGTAACAAAGAGAAGACAAATTATTTTGTTCGTTCCGTTGCACATCACAACTAAGGACACACACTGAGTCACCTGCGCGAAGCCAACGAGTCTAGCCACTGCGCTTTAGCCACTGAAATTCTGTACCTGAATTGTTATAGTTTAACTTGAGCTGCTGAGCTTCTTGCTCCTTCACAGCCAATGTCAAGTTGAAGAAACCTTAACATTATCTACACTGTAGATCTACACTTTTTCTGTGGCTTTTCTCCCATTCCTGAATATGTTGGGTTGTAGTCATGAGCTCCAGTTTTTTTTTCTGGGTTTTCTATCCTAGCATTGTCATGGTGTTGGGAATACATGGAAATCAAAAGTAGTAAAGGTCAACGAACAATTTAATCTTCAACTCAAATGTCAAGGTGTCACAAAACATTTTGTGCATGTACTTTTGCGCCCTTCTCTCTCCTATTATTTGACATATTTTATGTTCTTACATTTTTTTGCTCTGAGCCGCTCCCACACTATTTACTTTTTGCCAGGTGAATCGTAATAATACCAGCCTAATTGAACAGGTCAGCAGTTAATACATTTATCACTTTAGTCGTCTAGCTACCTTTGATAGAGACGATCTGTATTGACGCAAAATGGTCATGCTCGATCGATAGAAAGAAAACCAGATTGGCTGCCTAAGAAATCTGTCTGAGGGATTTACGCAAACAAAGGTGATAATGCATAATTGCTTCTGCTGGACCATCTCTGTGTAATTATTACAGATAACCTGTCAGAGGAAACAATATGGGCGGAAAGTATCTAGACAGGAAATAAGTTCACAGATTTGTTTGTGAATTTGCATAAAGATGCAATCAGATGTATGTCGGACATATCTGAAAGAAGTCACGCGTTGGAATTTTAAAATTTGATATTTTAACTCTATTCGTCTCTATCCTTAGAAAACCTGACACATTTGTGAGGTGACTTTCGGAGTCGCACAAAGTACCTTTAAACATTTTTTTCAAACAAATTTCGTTATTTTATAATAACATACTACATAAACTTTATTTAAAATGTAAAAGTTTTCTTTTAAAACCAGCTTTATCAAGAAATAATCATCGAAGTAATGACTGCCTACCGTACACACTCACTGCCATTTTGAATTTTTCGATAAAGTCGGATTTTACTGAAACGGGAAAAGATAAAAATAATGAATTTCAGCAATGATTTCAGTGAAGAATGCATCACTGATTCCGAGATGATGATGTCTGGGACACTGAAACATTGGATTCAGACATGGATATTGACCATAATGTCCATGCTGACCCATTTTATGAAGCAGACACAGCAAGGTGATTTACGAGAATGATTGTCTAAACCTAGCACTAGGCATTTTAATGGCATGTTATAGCCTAGTGACCTAATTTTTTTACAAATTACCATTTAAAAAGTTATTATAATTTATTTTCTATTTAAAATCGGTAATTATTTTAACATTTAGTGTAAAACATATTTTCTTTACTTAATTTTTTAAAGGTTACCCGCCCATAGCAAAGGTTGCTAAGGACATGTATATTGCAAAAATGAACAGATACATAGTGAAATAAAAATAAAATAGACTAGAAAGTGGTGAAAGTTATATATATTTTTAGGGAGAGATAATGTTTAATAATATTTTAAGTTTGTAATTGATTATTTAAAACAAAATTATCTTTAAGATTAAATTAAAATATAGAATGAGTGACTAAATAAATTACCTTTAGTTTCTCAAACTGTAACTAACAAGATGGCAAATTCTTTCATTACAGATCCAAAGGCTATAATGATTTGTATGGTGGAGCCCCTGTGTCAGTTCTGAAGTATCTACTCTATCAAGAGCCTAGGTTTCATCTAAAGGAGGAGAGTATAATTTCTGTTTGATTTCATTCATAGGACAAGCCAGAAACTTTATCAGTCTCGATAACATCTTTGCACTAATTAACGGAGGGTTAGTAATAAAGGCAGGTCTCCTAAATTATTTGGGCAGTATATTAGAGATAAGCAAACTAAATGAGGAATGAAATTATGGATCCCTGATGAGGCTGAAACTGTATATACATATGATTTTAAAGTTACCATGGTAAGGATACCCAAGCTTCCCCATTTGGTTTGGCTTATGATATAGTTATGAGACTAATAAAGTCTCATATTAATCAAAGTATTTTTTTAAAAATAATTTTTAAACCAGTGTACAACTCTTAATATATGTTTTAAAGAAAGATGTTGCACATGGGGAACTATTAAAACAAAAAGAGAAAAGGTTTTCCAAAGTCTTTAAAAGAAATAAAATCATTTAAAAACAAAATCAGTGCACAGGGACATGTGTTGTTGCATCAGGGAGAGGGAGATGTTAACAATACAGTAGATGGATAATAAAACAGTTTCTCTCATATCTAATTTTATGTCAGCTAGTGGATACTCAGAAGTTAATAGAAGAATAACAGTTAATGGGGAATTTAGAGAGTTAAAAGTTAAGAAGTCTAATCTAGTAAAACAATATAACACTTCTATGGGTGGGGTAGATACAATTGACCAATTAATTAATAAATATCATGTTCTTAGGAAAACAAACACATTTTTGAAAATTTTATTTTATCATTGTCTTTACAAGGCTAAGGTTAACAGCTATATTATTATTAAAGAGTGGAGAAAGGATCATCCTGATGATGAAGAACTAGAAACACCTAATCGTTACCTTCAAACAGATTTTATGAAGGAACTAGTTAAAGAACTGGGTGCAATTACACAGCATCAGAATATTCCTTCTTCACATAATGCCATCAAAACTAAAATCAGCACCACACACTCAGATATACCAGAACGTACTGATAGCAGGCAAAATTGTAAACATTGTTGGGCAACTCTAGGTATTGAAAAAAAAATGCAATCAAAGTTTAGTGCATGCAACACCTTTCTTTGATTCCTGAAATCTAGAAACTGCCTAGTTGAATATTGTAAGTTCTAAAACAATCTTGATATGTCCTATTTCTTTAATCAACTAATCTGATATGGTTATGAAATTCCGTTTTATTTTTTTCAAGAATCTTAGTTTATTATTTTTAATTAAAAAGTTTCCACCAGTGCCCAGTCAACGTACCAGTTTTAATTATACTTACTTACTTACTTAGTCATTCCCCTTCTACCGTGAGGTGTAGCGGTTTGGAAGAGAGAGCGCCAGACTATCCTATCAGCTGTCTTCCTCCTGGCCTGGTTCCATTCTAGTCCTCGGTCCTTCAAAGATTGTCTAATTTTGTCCTCCCAGCGGACTCTGGGTCGTCCTGGAGGTCTGGATCCCTGGCTCTTAGTTTCCCATGCTTGTCGTGGTAGCCAATCTTCTCCCATTCTGCAGATATGGCCAAACCATCTTAGTTGGGACTGTTCTACTTAGGTTTGCAGATGGTGGGATTTTAGGCTTTGACGTATCATCTGGTTTATATTCTTTATTTGACTTGTCCATGTTTGTTGAAGTTTTTGTGGTAAAATGTTTTTTATGGGATGGGGTAACCAGCCCCATGCCCAACCCTTCTTAGTCACTTTTTACGACATGCCTGGTAGGGTACAGTGTTACTATTCTTTGCTCCCCTTTCGGGCCCAAAGAATAACACACACCCAAGACAGAAGAAGGTCCTCTGGAAAGTAGGCGCATGAAGCAACCTAGAGAAAGCCGATAGGAGTCTGGGTTGCCGAATAACCTTTTTTCGTCTAGGAAAATCTCCAGGATTGGCACCTGGAATGTTCGCACTCTGTGTGAACAAGGGAAAACTGCACAGGTAGCAGCAGAAATGAAAATTACAGGATTTATATCCTGGGTCTCTGCAAGACACGGTGGAAAGGCATAGAGAAGAGGAGCTTGATCACAGGAGAAATGGTGTTGTCCTCAGGACATGAGGAGGAAAGACCCACCACAGTGAAGGGGTGGCTCTAATGCTGTCCAAGGAAGCACAGAAGGCACTTACAGAATGGGAAGCAATGGGACCCCGAATTATAAAAGCAAGGTTTAAATCAGCCAAAAGGAAAGTAAATATAAACTTCATCCAGTGTTATGCACCAACAAACGATAAAGAAGAATCTGTGAAAGAAGACTTTTACACCAGACTACAAAATGTCTTGGACAATAAGAAAAGAAAGGACATCACAATTGATAGGGGACCTAAATGCGAAAATAGGAACAGACAACACTGGCTTTGAAGAAATCATGGGAAAGCATGGATTAGGTATGATGAACCAGAA
Organism: Oreohelix idahoensis; assembly: GCA_024509875.1. Classification (NCBI taxonomy): domain Eukaryota; kingdom Metazoa; phylum Mollusca; class Gastropoda; order Stylommatophora; family Oreohelicidae; genus Oreohelix; species Oreohelix idahoensis. Next base: position 108,525 of record JAMPIV010016942.1, read on the forward strand.
TGGGGAACTATTAGCAAACTTCTGTGCTTCAAATCAACTAGCTATAGGAGGAAGCCTATTTCCACATAAAGGAATACATAAAGCAACATGGATATCACCAGACCACAGAACTGAGAATCAGATTGATCACATATGCATAAGTAAGAAGTTTAGGTCATCATTGCATGATGTGAAAGTATGTAGAGGAACAGATGTTGTATCAGACCACCATCTTCTGTTGGATAAAACAAAATTAAATTTTAAATCAGAAAATATTTTCTAGCCCAGGTTTTTTTTAAACCAATTTGTTTATTTTTAATTCCGGGAATCTCGGCATCTGTTTTTAAATTGAGGTCTCTCCCAGCACCAATCAAATCCTTTTATACCCAACAATTCGGCAAAAACTTTGAATTCGCCTCAAACACTTTCGGTTTTCAGTGTGACATGACGTATTTTTAAAGTTACCTGTTATCAGCCATGCTTGCCAAGAGAATTCGACGCCATTTTGTTTAAAAAAGCTAAGTACTTATAACTTGTTGTTTTTCTTTGTTTCAATTTAATCTCTGTCTTAATCTTTCCAGTTATATCTTGCCCTTCAGTATATTTCCGATAAATTAATGTCATAATATTCTGCACAGGCCCTACATAACTAGAAAAAAAAAGTTTGTTTGCGTTGAGTAGGCTTCTTTATTCCAGCGGTCGAGATTCACTGCTTTATTTTTTATCACTGGTCTAGGCTCATCATCATCATCAGTTGCCATCTCCACAACGGAGGTTGGCTGTAATGGATCTCCAACGTCTTCTGTCTCTTGTCTTGGTGGTACACTCTGATAGACTCTTTCCCGTCCATCTCTTGATGTTATCTTCCCACTTATAGCGCTGTCTTCCCCTTGCACGTTTACCTTCAACTCTCCCTTCTGTTATGGTCTTCTGCAAGGTGTTATGCCTTTTTATGTGGCCAAAGTATTTTAGCTGCCGAACTTTGACCTCTCTCATTAGTTCTCTAGGCTACCAACTTTTAAATAATAATTTTGTAAATTTTTGGTAGTACGTTTTTTTCTTCCTAGATTTGATATTATGTTCATAATTTAGTTAATTTTTTATTTTTTGCTGTTAGCTGTTTGCTTTGCTTTGTTGTATTTTATTTTTGTTGTTATCTTAATTTTTCCAGTTATATTCTGACCATTTAAATATTTCCAATAAATTAATATCATAAAATGTTGTGTAGGCCCTACAAAAGTAGAAAAAACAAGTTTATTTGCATTGAGTAGGCCTACCTACTTTATTCCAGCGGTCGAACTTCGCCGCTTTATTTGTTTAATAAAGTGGCAATCTATTATCACTGGTCTAGGCTACCAACTCTAAAATAATTTTGTAAATTTTTGGTGCTACGTTTTTCTTCCTAGATTTGATATTCTGTTCATAATTTGGTTAATTTTTGTTTTTTTTTGGTGCTGTTAGCTGTTTGCTTTACTTCGCTGTATTTTTGTGTGTGTCGTTCTCTAATCTTTCCAGTTATATTTTGATCATTTAAATATTTCCAATAAATTAATGTCATAATATTCTGTGTTGGCCCTACATAACTAGAAAAAAAAGTTTGTTTGTGTAAACTTTGCTGCTTTATTTTTCAATAAAAAAATCCACACAGGCTGCAGGAGGTCCAAGAATGCAGACACACTCACTTCTTTTTTACAGTGTAAGATTAACATTGATACATGCTGTGCAGACTTTAAGCCCACAAATGCAATTCTGCAAAGTGCTAAAAGTGCATGTGTTGATTATAATACAAAACACTGTACATCGAAAGAATAGTACCTCACGATCACTAAGTTTTTTATATGTAAAGAAAAGCATGAGACTCCCCATCGAGGCCAGCTCCTTGACGTGGAGATGGGGCTCAAGTACAGCCATCAGCGGCCGAAAAACCAAGACTGGCCAGGCCCTCCTACACTCGAGCAAGACCACAGTCTGCCCTAGCAAGTCAAGGTGCTGAAGATGGAGGCAACCAGCCAAGAGGCGCACCACAGCAATCAGGATGCCACGCACATGCGCTATGGAAGTATGCCTATATCTGCAAAACGTTATGGCACTCGCCCTGTGACGGACACCCAGGCAGGCGCAGTGCCGGGCCCTCTGCCTCGAAAGGGCCCAACCCCAACTACTGGGGGTCCTTCTCAATTGCCTCATGGAGCCAGGAGGCATGAGAATAGAGCTACTGGCCAAGCAAAACAAAGACAACTTAAAATAATGCACTGGAATGCTGAAGGCGTCAACAGTAAAAAAGACGGCTACAGCAAAAAATTACAGCTCGAAAATATCTTGAATGAAGAGCAAGTAAATGTATGCTGCTTGCAAGAAACCCACCTCAACAAGGACATAGCCTTCAAAATCAGAGGCTACCAGTGCTACTGATCTGACCGAATAGACAGGCGAAAGGGTGGAATACTCACACTCGTGAGGAACAACATCAGTGCATGTCAGCTTGAAACATATATGGAGGGGGCGGAATACCAGATGCTACATCTCAGGACAGAAAGTACAGAATTCCACTTGCTCAACTACTACTGTCCGAGCGACCGCCCACTGGCACTAGACACAATCCCAGCAAAAGAAAGACTGATTGTATGCAGAGACTTCAACAGCCACTCACAGAGCTGGGGCTATGATCACATGGACAGGAGAGGTGAGGAGCTTGAAAACTGGCAGGATGACAATGGGCTTATCCTGATTAACCAGCCGATCGACCCACCAACCTTCTATTCGAGATCATGGCACATCACCTCTACACCAGACCTGGCATTCCACTCACCCGGCCTGGAGTGGAACACCACACGCGTTGTAGGGAAACAACTTGGAGGCAGCGACCGCCGGCCAGTCTTCCTAATTGTGGAAAATGAACTTGTCAAGGAGAGCAGCACTCTCTCTAAGTGGAACTACAAGAAGGCAGACTGGACAATGTACCAGCACCGTACTAGTATACTGGCTAGAGATCTGTCTGTAGACAAAGACATCAATAAGTTAGTCGATGAATTCAGCAGATGCATATTACAGGCTGCTCGTGAAACAATACCTAGAGGGGCTCGTAAGCATTACAAACCATATTGGAATAGTGAACTAGAGCAGCTGCACAATGACGTGGAAACATCTCGAAAGCAGGCTGAGACCAGTCCATGCCAAGAACACCACAATAACTACCAGCAAGCTAAGGCCAAATTTCAAAGGGCCAAGTTACAGGCCAGGCGGAGAAGCTGGAACGAACGAACGAACGAACAAACGAACTTTATTTTCAAAGGGTTAAGAATTGGGCACGCAGGCCCGTCTGACATTCTGCCCTTCCTCTCTCTCTCATCATGTATACTGTATCCTTCCATCCTCACATTTACTTTAAGCATTATTAAGGCATTTATCATTATAAAAGTAATATAACATCAAACATTTGCAATAATCATCATAATTAAAGTATGTTTTTAAAATAAATATAGATAGATAGATAGATAGATAGATAGATAGATAGATAGACAGACAGACAGACAGACAGACAGACAGACAGACAGACAGACAGACAGACAGACAGACAGACAGACAGACAGACAGACAGACAGATAGGTAGATAGATAACGAACGAACGAACAAACTATATTTTCAAAGGATTAAGAATTGGGCACGCAGGCCCGTCTTACATTCTGCCCTTCTTCTCTCTGTCATCTTACATACCGTATCCTTTCAATAGCACATGTATTTTTAGCATTATTTAAGCGTACAAAATTATCGAGGTAAAATAATAACATACATTTGTAACATCCAGACATAATCAAATTTAAGGGGGGGGGGGGGGGGGGAATTATTTTATTAAAATAGGTAACAGGGGGGGGGGGGGGGGGGGGGGGGGTGGGGGGGGGTACCTTTCAATTAAAAATAAAACAATAAAAAAAAAAAAAAAATAACAAACACAATCAAATCACAATTCATACAGTAAATAAGGACTATATAATTAGAAACGTAATCAGATAATGGTGGCATATAATAAGAACTCGTGACAATTTGGAAATCTGCTGAAATAGCTGGGACTTCATGTGTTGTCAGCGCATGCGAAAAATGTTCCCACAGGTGAGCAACTTTGAGTCCCAAGCAGATACTGCCACAGGGAGTGAATTGTTGACGCCCTCATTACACTACTTGAGATCCAGTTTTTATGACCTATGGCGGGCTCCTTAGGGAGGTAAAGGGTATTGACTGAAAAGATGAAATCAATGCATATGCAAGATTAGGGGGGGGGGGGGGAGGGTCGGGGGGGGGGCGGGGGGAAAGGCCAGGGCAGTACCATGCAAAGGATGAGGTCTCCCGTCTTGCATTTATCCCTTCCTCTTACTCATCTTTTATTGCTAGGTATCCAGACATTCTCCAGCATACTTAGGAAGAAGAAGAAGAAGAAAACAGAGTCCTTGAACTTCGAAAGAGATACAAGGAAACTTGTACTGTAATAAATTATTGCTATAAATACCACAGACACACAGTTTATTCATTTTCTAACATACTGATGCATAATATGCTTTGGTTTCACGCTTTTTTAAAGATTTTAGAAGTTATTTTGTAATATCACCATAATCATGTACAAATGCCCAGTTATTGCCCCTTTTTACTTAACAATTTAATTAATTTAAAACAAAATTAAATTATCATCAGGTTCATCTAATTTTTTCAAATCATATAAAAAATTGGACATACTTTTAAATAAAAGCCACCGTCTTATACATTTTGCATTAGCTAGTTTTTTCCTTCTTTGAATATTTCAGTGTTTGTAAATTTTTGTTATTTTTTCTGTTCCTAATTAGGTAATTAACTAGTAGTTACTCAACCAAGCTTAAAAACATCCAAAAATAACTACTACTGTACGAAAGTCAATTCATTTCCAAACACATGGATGTATAATACCGATTGGTTTAATATATTTAAAAATATTTTACATGCTTTTAAAAAATGTCACATAAAAACCACACAAAAAACCTTAACTCTTTGACTCCATAATTATTTTCCACCCTGTACCATAATTATTTTTTGAAGAATTCTAAACGGTTCCCCAGAGAATGGTGTAACCAGCACACGAATATGTTGGAAATTGGCAGACTGGTTTATAGTATTAAGGGTAGAGGTTATCTCCCATAATGCGTGTACTGAAAAATCGAGAGATTCCGGTAATGGCTAGTTAATGGCTTGTTGTAATTGTTGCTGCAATTGCTGATTCTGTTGCTGCAACTGTATTATCTGTTGTTCCATCTGCTGTGGAGTAGCCATTACAAGGAAATACGTTCAATGGAGGAAACAACTGGATGAGCTGGATACCTCACAAAATACACAATGGTAAGGTGCTCAGGTATGTCACTGTGGCGATGTAATGCCTGAGAGGTTATAGATGTTATAGAAAGAAATAAGTAGATATATGTGTCAACAGTGTGAGGTCAAGCTATGTAAGACCCTGAGTCTAATAGTTGAATATGATGATGAGGTGTTCTCAGGGGACCTATTGCTACCTCTCTCAGATCTCACACTGTGCAATATTTTATATAGTTGTGATGTATTATATGGCTACGTGTCTAGGGTAATGTGAGTATAGTGATATTTTAATTCAACAAACACAAGTATAACTCAATAATATCAAAGTGAGTAAGACTTTGTTTGAAATTTTGGTAATAATATATTACAATTTTAATTTTGTCCTGAACCTAATTTTTCTGGTACAGGACTGTCAAATCAACCAAAGAAATGTGTTTATGTACAGTAATTACATAAATAAGGTGGACATTCTGTTCACAAATATTTATTCTAATTCTAATAAAGTGTATGTACCCCCACTGACTTATACTAACACTGGGTACTAGATGGAGGGTTGGGGTTTCTCATCATCCCCTCTTTTACAATGTTCAATTATACAAGGGGCTTGACATAAGTCTTGGTCCTGACTATGAAGGAGTCACAGGAGGAAGATGAAACTTGGCCCATTTAAAGTTCATCATATTTGCACTGAATGTGTAAAGTACGCATTTTTTTCTTCAATGCGTTTTCCCGCTACAGTGCACGGTGCAATGTACCCTATTGACTGGATCTGCTGCTCCAAAGATTTGACAAAACATTGGAAAAGAAGGAGGCCAAAGCTGTGATAAAATTTCTGATGTTTCAGGGAAAAATACCTACCGAAATACACAGGGAGATGGAACCAGTGTTTCGTGATTCTTGTCCTTCATATACTTCGGTAAAAAAAACTTGTGTCAACAGTTTAAGTGCGGCCACTCAAATGTTGCTGGTCTGCCAAGATCTGGTAGACCAGCCTCAGAGTCACCCTATTTTTGGCAGTCATGGACTGGGTGATGCGCCGGGCGGCAGAGGGCAGTCCGGGAGGAATGGGATGGACGGCGTTTTCTGCATTGGAGGATCTGGAATATGCAGATGACATTGCACTGCTGGCGCATTCACATCAACACATCCAGGAAAGGACGGATGGACTTGATAGGTTTGGCCAGCAGGTGGGCTTGAATATCAATTTAAAGAAGTCTGGGGTCATGGCGCTCGGTGTGAGCGGCCCTGGGCCCATGTCAGTAAGGAATCAGCAATTGGTACAGACAGATACCATCACATACCTAGGAAGCATAGTAACACCAGACGGCAGGGCAGGCAGGGACATCAACGTCAGAATGAATGGGGCAAGAGCAGCCTTCTTTGGCCTAGGCGGCATCTGGGGGTCCTCCCAGTGCAGCACAAGCACAGAATTGGGATTGTGTCGGAGCTGTGTGCTTTCTGTGCTTCTCTGTGGTGCAGAGTGCTGGAGAGTTGCAGAGAGGGGAATGTCGAGATTGTCCTCTTTTCACACAGCGTGCCTGGGAAAAATTCACCGAATCTTTTGGCCAAATGCTGTCACTAACCGGGGTCTGCTTGCTCGTAGCAAGCAAGAGGACATGCACGCCGTCGTGGCTGGCGGACGCTGGAGTTGGGTTGGTCATGTCCTCAGAAGAGACCCAGATGCCATCACAAGAACAGCTATGCTTTGGACCCCTGAAGGAAAACGAAAGGGAGGCCGACCAAGAGCGGCCTGGCGGGGGGCTGTGGAGGCTGAGATGCGGGGAATGAACTGGGGTTGGGGCGCTGTGCGAGGGATGGCTGCCGACCGAGCTAAGTGGAATCAATTTGTTGTTGCCCTACAAGATGCCACTAGGCGTGATGGCCACTGACTGCTTTGACGGTCGGCGGATAAGGATTAAAGAAGAAGAAGAAGAAAGCCTCAGAGTGCAACGATGAAAATGCAACAAAAGTGAAGAAAATCATTGACCATGATCGAAAAATGACAATTGTGGAGATAGCTAGTAGAGTAAAACTGAATGAAAGAACAGTTTATAGAATTTTATACAACAGGAAAGTTGTGACCAGGAAACGAGGGATAACACGCACTCAAAATCTTCCTTTGCTGCAAGACAACGTGCCCTCTCACAAAGCACGGCTTGTGCAGCTAGCAGCCAACGATTTGAATATTGAAATTCTTCCACACCCACCATATTCTCCAGATTTGGCTCCATCAGACCTTTTTCTATTCCCAAATCTTAAAAAACAACTAAAAGGAAATCATTTTGACAGCGATGAAGAAGTTATACTGGCATGTGATGACTGGTTTGGTTTGAAAAATAGGGTGTTTTACTCACAAGGTCTTGTCAAGGTCAAGCAGAGATGGCAGAAGTGTGTTAATTCAGACAGTGGCTATATTGAAAAGGAATAAACACTAAACAAAATTTCAGCTCTCTGTGACATGTCCTTCATGGTCAGGCCTAAGACTTATGTCAAGCCCCTTGTAAAGTGGAATCGTTTTATGAATGTGTCTTCGATGTGCCAGTCAACTTAACTGGGATACTGTTGACTGTGCTGACGTGTAGATCTTCAACAAAATGATCAGTCTCTCACACTTCCTGGAAGTACATGTGGCAGGGGGCTTGCAGTAGAATAAGCAGCTTCCACCTCGCACACTGGTTCTGCCTCTCCAGGAGTTCTGGTGTTGGGTATAGTACAATATAACCCTGAAAGAGAAGGTTATGGTCCCTTCTTTATATCATATTTTTACTATGATTCCACAAGTTAATAATGGTACATTCAAAACAAAGAAAGAGGTCAGCTCTTCTCTACAACCCATTTCATCCACCCTAGTTTTGTATGACAGTTTTTACCAGTGTTTACATTCTGCTTCCCATATGGCTACAACGCCACTGTCACTTCAAATATTTATTTTCTTCCATATAATCAGGTGGGACATACACTCTCCTTCTGGTAACCTGTAAATATTTTCTTTTCCAAGCATGCTAAGTAGGTGATCATGTGTCATTAGAACACTGTGACACTGTAAAGGAGTGCCTGTGGCCTTTTGACTTACTGTCGTAATGTTGTTATTTTATGTTAATATTCAAATCCAATTACACTTCTTTCTAAGACTGCTTTAGGCCTGTGCTTCTTGGATGTCGTAAGTCTTTTCCTATGGCAATGTCGCACAACACAAAGGTTTTGGGCGCCTTATCTAGGCTGGCCTCTACATATAATAATAGATATCAATAAACATTTCTCTTACCGCAATCAATGAATATTTCACACACTAGTAAAGATTAACTGGCTATCAATGGGCACAAGGATTGATAGCCGCCGTCCAGACGCAAAGGCTCTGTTGCTGTTCTTAATCTACTAGGTTCACAAATTTTATTCAAATGGCAGCGTACGCTTGGCCACCCTTTAGTTTTATCTCCCCCCTCTACTCTAGCAGTACCCAATCAAATCGAGTCAAGCCAATTTGACTTTTTCAAATACGCGTTAGAAAATGTAACATCCGAAGCTTTTCAAAACTGAGCAGTCTCTCAGTGCGTCTGTCTGTCTGAATTTTTCATTTCTACCATAACTCTGTTATTATTTGGGCGATTTTAAATGTGAAAAGTGATTAGTAACCGGACCACTGTCCGTTATCTAGCTATTAGGGTTTCATATACTTATTTATTTTCATTTTCATCTTTGTAAATTTTTCTCTTTATTTATTCCAACTACAATACTTTTCTCTAAGGCAAGATAATTTATTATAAAGAAATAATATGGTAAGAAGACAGCTGATAGAATAGTCTGGCGCTCTCTCTTCCAAACCTCTACACCTCACGGTAGAAGGGGAACGACTAAGTAAGAAATAATATGGTGTTTCAATAAACAACATTATCGTAATGGTTCAAACATCCCTTTTATTTTTGTACCCATTCTTTATTTGTGTAGAAATAATTATCTAAGTTTCTCTCTCCTTCCCCCCCCCCCCTCCCTTTTCTCTGCATACATGTGGTTCTAGTTTCAATTTCCAAATTACAAGTTAGGTTTTATTTTGTCACTTTAAACCACCCTCTTCCCTCTCTCTCTCACTTCAAACGTGATAAAAAAGTTGGTTCGCTGCCAATTGTCTATCGGTTGTTTCCTAAAATTAGTACGGGTAGAGAAAAAGTGGGTGTTTGAGGGCGGGACTTGCCTGCTGGCTAACCAAAGATTCAAATGCTTTATTTTAAACCTTGGCGGTAGTGGGAAAAAATGTGCCCTAACAACCGTTGCTTAGGCTGTTTTTATTAATAGATTTTAAGAATGCATTACTTAGTTTTATTTTTCTAACTGTTGGATTTTATTGTGACCCTTGATAATTTTCAAATCTAGTAGCATTGGCCTTCAAAACAAGGTCAACTATCGAATTTATTTATAGATTTTCCGGCAATAGTGGAAAAATCTCAAATATCAATCGGGTAGAGTACCGGTGTCGGGATGGGTAGAAAATTTTATCTTGGTGTAGTGAAAAAAAAAATTAAAATGCGGTAATATTATTATATTTGGGCGGGGTGTATCACGGACATCTCACTACAGTCACTCAGTGGTGAGAGATCTGTGGGGTGACTTTTAGAATACTCTGATAAGTTACAAAACAAGTCTCCACTGGTATGAGTTGTTCACGGCACCAAAAATACTTAACAAGTGTGACAGTGCTTATGTATCTGACCGTACTGATGGCCAAGTCATCTAGTTCCTAGACTCGCTGTCGCAAGAGATATTATATTTCTAGATGATTTATCTTCAACCCAGGTTTCTTAAATCTCATGTGGGACCCCAAGATGCAGCAATAGTGAATGCAGTCAGCGACCCATAGCTGTACTGCTTGCATCAGGACCAGCGAGCCAGAGCTGGTCAAGACCGCACTCCACCTCCACGTGGTGGTCCTGGAAACAGTCTGCAGCAGTGCAGTCTGGCTGAGGGAGTGCGGATCGCAATGGGAAGGCAAACCCGGTCCCTGAAAAATGCCGTGCTGAAGTCAGATGTGTCGACCGAAAGGTGCAGATATCACAGCTACGGCGTAAACAGACACAACGCAACCACCGTCCTTTTCAGGGCGAACGAGGAAGAAGAAAATCTCATGTGTAGTGAAGACTTTCAACTTTAGTAACACTATCTACTTTTATTACTCAATACCAGCAACGCTGTTTGTCATATGTAGGGCAGGCAATACTGTTTTCTGTATACAATGTTCTGGCATTACTGTTTTCATATGCAGAGCATGAAAATTCTGTTTTTGTATAATGTTTTGGCAGTATTGTTTATCTCACACGAGGCAATACTGTTTTCTGTAATGTGCGGACAATAATGTTTTCATATACCAGGCAATCAATACTGGTTTCTGTAATGTACTAGCAGTCCTGATGTAAACAAGGTCACTTTCAACTGACACTCAGCGAATAAGGTCAATCTGGTATTAAAAAATGAATGGAAACCTTTATTAAATGTCTACACCTTCTGATACTTTCATTATAGTTCCTTAATACAGGTTCTTGGATGGTGTACAAACTATACATTCCATGAAATCTTACTCCACAAAGCGGACCCAGAATAAGGTGACAACCAAAACAACATCGCTGATCCTGTGCTCAAAAATTACTCTATTAATTAACTCACTTTTCTCTCGTCTTCCGGTCCTAGCTTTCTTCTTTAATCACCTAGATTTGATGATGTCATTTCTTTACGACTAGTGTAAAAGTAACTAGCTAGTCTGTAATTCAAAATTCTAGTTAATAATAGTAGCACTATTCGCTCTTAAGTAGTAGGAATACACCTACCTGTCACACTAGCTTGGGACCAGATGTGACGATCCTTTAAATGCAAGCCAAGCTGGAGAAACTGGAGCTCATGACGAATAGCAGAAAAGCCACAGGAAAAGCCTAGATCAACAGTGTTGATAATACCAAGGAGTCTTCAACTTGGTATTGGCTGCTAAAGAGCGAGAAGCTCAGCAGCTCTAGTTAAACAACAACAACAACCGACTGTCATAAATCAGTGCTTGCGTAGAATATAAGATTACAATTTTATGATAGATCAGCAATGTGGAACTGATGGAAAGAACCGGACACATGCCAGTAGAACAAGAAGTGAGGAAAAGCAATAGTGTAGGATGGGACATACATTGTCAAACTAGATGATAGCATTACAAGCCAGTCCCTGTTTTGGAACCCCCAGGTTAAGAGAAAAAAGGGGAGCTAAAAAAACACAGGGAGAAGGTAAATGGAGACAGACGTGAAAAGGATAATAAAGACATGGACATACGTCAAATAGATGGCACAGTACGAGCAGACTTGGTATGAACTTATTGAAAGCCTCTTCTCTACAATGAGTTGAATTGTGTTGAATGAATGAATGAGTTATGAATATAGTTTATTTATGTATACATAGCAAAGGAAAGAAGGAATAAAAATTAAACACTTACCCTGTTCTGTAATTTGAAAGTTGTAGATAAGTGATCCTTTAGTGTTGGTAATGTTCAGACTGTAATTCTGGAAGATGGCAGAACTTTTAGCCAAGATCTTGAGCGACACATTGCCATAGGGAGGTTTATCTTTTATGTATTCCAGAATGAAGTCTTCCTTATCTAGATGTCTGTCACTAGACAAGAATAGATCTGGTTTTGGGTAGCCAAATACAGGGATACTGATGTTTATGAAGCTATTCACATGTCCCTTGTAGACTTTGTTTTGAATTTCAGAGTTCTGAAGCTGTTGTGCACCTTGGGAACAGAAAACAAACAGTTTACATCATATAATTCATTACAGTCTACACTTGTAACAAAATCATTTTAACAATTACATCCCTAATTGAGTAGATGACATAAGCCACTCATTGACTGATATTATGTTATAATTCATAACCAATGAACAACACAAACAGCAACCAAAAGTTATTGTTATTGTTGAATTCTTGCCATTTGTACATCAGTCGCATCTAAGGGATGCAACTGTGGTTGAAAGTTAGGCATTAATTGTATTGTTTCCCTAATATGTACTCTCCTGAAAATAGTAACACTCAACGAAGAAAAGTCGGTGTAGAACCCAGTTTCATTCCGGAAATGGATTTAACTCATCATTTTGTTAAAAATAACCTTAAAATGTAAGTTTTTGATTGTTTCTTCAATGCCACTGCATTTGCTGAAATTAAAGGCTGCTGCATTTATCATGCTATTGCGAAATCTGAATGCAAAAAATAGACTATTGAATGGCATGCATTTGGTCATAAAAGTCTTGCATCGGAATTCCACTGATGCAGAAATTATCACTGGCTGTAATAAGGGAGAACAAGTCTTAATTCCTCGCATTGACTTAGAACTGAGCGAGCGCAGTTTGCCATTTAGGATGCAATGTCATCAATTCCCAGTGATTTTAGCATTTGCAATGACAATCAATAAGGCGCAAGGACAATTTTTTGACAACGTAGGAGTTTTCCTTCCTGAACCTGTTGTCGGACATGGCCAGCTCTATGTCGCCCTCACCCAAGGAACAAATCATGAAAACTTGAAAGTTTTTGTTAAAAACAACTTTTTATCAGGGAACATTCTTTGAAACAAATCCACGCACTTTCACAAAAAATGTTGTCATCAAATAACTTTTATATTGAATTAAAAAATATTTTAAAAATATATTAGTTTTTTTATTTACTTCCGTCATTATTGACGGGTTATTGCTAATTATGTTATAATTCATAACCAATGAACAACACAAACAGCAACCAAAAAGTTATTGTTAAACAGAATCAACATCATTGCATTCCCAGCAAACCTATAGGTGCTTAGTCTCCCTCAGTATATGTCGAAGAGTGTGAATGCTAACTGTTCCTGTAGCTCGCTGGTTGTATACATGACGGATGCATCCTCTCAAAGATCCTTCTCTGCTGGCCATATGTTTGATGCCAAATTCCAAAAGTTTTAACCTTGATGATTCATCTTTTGCAGTGTCATTCTCTTACAGGTGATCATCAATTGTTCTCAGTATCTCTCCCTTATCCATATCCAGTGTCCCCACTATGGGTGCTCTTGATGCTAGTCTGTCAGCTCTCTCATTACCACATACCCCTGCATGACCAGGACAGTAGATCCACACTAGCCCTTGTAGACTTGAAGCTTCTATGAATGTTTTCCATTCGTGCCACAACCAACCACTTTGAACCTTTCGAAGCATGGACTGAGAGTCTGACATAATGACTGCCTTTGTTAACGAAGTATCAGTTATCCACCTAAGACTTCAGAAACAGCCTCAACCTCCATTCTCATGCTAGAAGTTGTTATCTTGTAAGCCCCACTATGTTTGGTGATGATCCTGCCCTGTGCCCTAGCAGAGAAGCCCCAACCTCATTTCTCACCATGGATCACAGACCCATCTGTATACACAATGGCATTATTATCCCCAAATGTTATGTACTATCATAAATGGGTGCTTACCCAGAATTAAAATAGTATGACAAGATCACTAATGTGGAACCAATGACAATAACCAACAGCTGCAAGTGAAACAGACTAATGAAGATGGAGGTGACAGATAGGACATACACTGAGAATATCTGTTGATAGCATTACAAGGCAGTCCTTCTTCTGGAAATTCCAGGGTAAGAGACAAAGTAAGAGAGAGCAGAAATACACAGTGAAGTGGCCTGGAGACAAAGATGAAAGAAATAAAGAGGAAGTGGCAAAACAGCCTCATGCTACTACATTTACACACAGAAAAACTAAAGAGTGACCACAAAAACCACTTATTCACTGATACTATGTCAAAGTATCAAAATTCAAAGTAAGGTGTTATACCAAAATAGAACTTACACATAACATAAATATCCACTGATTTATATGTTATATTTTGATCTGTCCAAGCCTGACATACATATACTCCAGTATCATTGCAATCTACCATAGTCTTGTTAAACTCCAGTGTTAGATTGAACTTCTGTGTGGAATTGCTGTAGCTTTGAAGTTGTAATTCATCCTTTTTTAGAGATAGGGTTGGGCTAGGGTTGCCTTCAGCTTTACAAGAAAAACGCACAGTAGAATTTCTTTCTGCAGTAATATTTACTGTGCTCTCATTGATCTCAAAAGTACCAATTGTAGGTTGAACTGTAATGGAAAGACAAGGATTATAACTGATTTGTAAATTAAACTAAATTGCTTAACTCTAACAAGAGGTATGTAGCAAAATAAAACACATGAACATTCAACAGGATCACTGCCTGATCTATTATTTGACACTATCAGAACAGTATGAAAATATAATTTAAAAAAAAAAATTATAAATTGACATAAAGCATGATCATTTATCTTTGCTATGAATAAACACAAAACGTAAAAATTCCAAAACAATTTTTCATTTCTTTTCTTACTTTCTATTATTAGTTTTACAGCAGCCCTGTCTTTATTCATTATTTATACCTATTAGGGAAAACACATAAATAATGCATGTAATATGATAAAAGAACTCACAATGTACATCAAGTTTTGATAGGGTCCTATTGTTCCAGTAACAAGATGAGTTGTGGGTAGCAGTGCAGGAACATTCACTAGAATCCAAATTTCTGGTCATATAAACATCTACAATAGCCATATTTCCATCACTTGTATTTGTCTGTTTACCACAGTCCAAAGATATCCTTGACACTAATGGGTAACCTCCCTCTACTCTACATCTAATCCTGTTGATGCCTTCTTGAACTGTCAATTGAATATCATTTACTGTAACAAGTGTCGCGCTTTCTTGGTTGTCAATGACAGGATGAGTAGGTGGTGTCTCTGTAGGAAAATATACATAATAAACAAGTTAACATGCATTAATAGTCATTCTGAAATGACAAAACTGAGTGTCATTCCATAATGCAGAAGTGATCATTCTCCCCAGGAGATCTCAACCTTTGACATTCTCCATCAGTTCGCAGCTCCTTCCTCCCCTTTCAAGATGCCCACTAAGCTTTTTGTTGTGCCTTGTGTCTAGTTTGAAAAGGGTCATACCTCACCAAAATCTGGCAAGAATTGTTCGTTTTCTTAAAAGTCAATGTGATTTTTACCATTCTTCTAATAAACCCCATTTGTGTAGCCTCTGCTGATTTTCTGACTTGGCTTGCTAAATTTTTACAATAGAGCTAAGAAATCATAGCATGAAAGGTATATCTGACAATATCCTAAACCAGACCACTTCCTACCTAAGTATACATCTTTCAGACACAATATACTTAACACATTAACTACAGAATTGAAAAACACGCTGTGGCCGAATAAAATTTTTTTCCCATTTTCATCCTGTAGGTGTTTGCACAAAGTAAGCTGTAGTTTTCGTAATTGTTTACAGATTTTTATGAATTACACGTCATTTAAAAGATAAATAAATGTACTATTACAATAAGCACCATTTGTAACTCTAATATTAGTTGTTGTTATTTAATGGCTGTCTGATGGCTGAGGACTTGCAATATTTTCACAATTATAACTGCTTGCGCCCCATCTCTATCAAAATCACTATTTCAAACAATGTGCACACCATTTTCACTCTTGTCCTCGTCGCTAGATCTATCAGTCAATTGTTGAAACAAGTTTCTAGCCTATTCAGCTTTTAGACGAGATGTTCACGCAATTTTTGTGGTCCTATCACTAGTTGCCATGGTAAACAGTTTTACACGATTTGGTAACTAACCCAAAACACTGAAAAATATGAACATAATATCAATGTTCCAGTGTTCTACATCAACCATGCTTTGGGAATTTGTTTTCCGGTGGCAAAATAAAATCTCGAACCAAATCAGAAAGCGTTTTAGTACATTTTTCATTCATTTCATTACTAAAATTAGATTGACGCTCTGAGCGGCTCGCGGTCTAAATGATAGAATTTCAAAAGCCGGTCCCACCGGCTTGCGGTAGTTAATGTGTTAACTCTTTGACGTAATGTCGTTTTATATATACGACGTTATAAGAAAACAAATGAAAATTTGCAAAAATTAACTTGGGTGCATTAATGAAATAACAGATTTGATCTAAATAGATATTCTTGAAAAAAAACTTTACAAAAATCTTTTTGAACAGCTAGATTTACTGTCATCTGGCATAAATCTATGATTTTCTATTTTTAAACAATAAACTTATAAAACAAATATTATTCATGACTGAAAGCAACACTACAGCTCATGGACCCTCAATAATCAACAAAAATTATTGCTTATTTAATAAGTCACCCACACAGACAGTTCTAGCCTAATATAAATAAATAGAATGAATGAATGAAGGAACATCCATGACACTTTTAAAGGTGTAGAATATATGTTTGCTGCCAGTGGGCACCCTGGCAAATCTGTTTGGTCAATTTGGTCAACCTATGTTAACTAGGCAAATTTATTAAATGATTATGTTCACCATATTAGTTCTTATCTGCTCATAAAGACACTGCAGTAGGTGTCTGAACATCTCAAGGAATTTTGCTGATTTGTTTCTAATAATCCTACAAACGATTTTTGTTATAATGCACTGTTGGTGATTTGGTTTGGTTGGGTTTGGGTTTAAGGACTATCTTCATTGCATACGGACTACTCCATCAGTGCTCTGATCTCCTCCCTTAGATCACACAAGGAGGATCTCAGCACAGTGCACAAACTCCATAATAGGAATCACACATCCTAGAAATATTTTTGTGGTGGATAGGTTTCTAATTTTTAAATTTTTGCCAGGGCAGCGGCCTGATAGGACTACTCTTTACGATTTCCAACTGCTGAGGGATTTAAACGTGCTCAACTTGCACACGGGACCTCCTATTTTTTCGCCCTTATTTGAGAAGGCTAGGCATCCGATCTCAATACCCAGGAAAGGAAGGGGGGGGGGGGGGGGGGGGTGGGGGCCCATGGGGGGGAGGGGGGGGGGGCGGGTGGGGGGGGCGGGGGCGGGGGGGGGGGGGGGGGGGGGCGGGGGGGGGGCGGCCATCATTAGGACCACTGGTTCTGGCACAAAATTTCCATAA
Organism: Oreohelix idahoensis; assembly: GCA_024509875.1. Taxonomy (NCBI): domain Eukaryota; kingdom Metazoa; phylum Mollusca; class Gastropoda; order Stylommatophora; family Oreohelicidae; genus Oreohelix; species Oreohelix idahoensis. Next base: position 125,834 of record JAMPIV010016942.1, read on the forward strand.
ATTATATTCCCTCAATAGGGAATCGAACCTGGTACCTCTATAACTCGAGGCAGACACCATACCTCTTAGCAACTCCGACCCCACTGTTGGTGAAACTACCTGTAAATTACTGTGTAATTAAAACTATTATGTAATGTATTGATATTTTATTTACTTGATATAATTAGAAAAATACACAGACCCTGTTGGTGTGTCTGAATGAGTTTCCTCTTCTTCTTCTTCAAGTGTCATGTTGGATGGCATGCTCTCCTCAACATCCTGTCCCCTGTGATGTTTATCAATTCTTCTGTTATTTCTTTTCATGCCATGATGACAAACTGCCAGTATCTTCTCATTTTGTTGTCCTCTATCATTTTAACCTTAAATCTTTCTTGTTGTCACAGTATATTCCAGCTTTTCTTTGTGACTTTTTTATTTCAGAGTTTAACATCAAAAAGTTATATTAATATACAGTCAAGTGTATGAAGATGGACACTCTCAAAATTTACTTGATAAAAGAAATAATGTCAACATCACTGTTTAATTCTTGCCAGAAGATCACAGAACCTTACTCTCTCGTTAATGTTATATTTATTGATATTTCTCTCTGGGTGTAAAGTGGTAATGATGGAAGGAGTAAGCTAGAGAAGCGATAGATGGAGTAAGGTAGAGAAAAGGAGAGAGAATAAGACAGAAAATGTACAATATAAAAAGATGGAAGGATTCAGTAAAGAAAGAGTGTCTGTGTGCCTCACATAACTATTCATTGTTTTGATAAATCTCTTTAAAAGTAATTCATCTTCAGTGGGTTATTGTTACTGAAAGTTATAAGATAGTCACATGCAACATGAACTACAACATATCAATCTAATTTCTTGTGTGTTTATTGTAAGAGTTAAATGTATGAAATACTGTCTCATAAATGTGTCATGTATAGAAATGTACGTTTTTACTGCTGTATTCACACACCAAGTCAATTAATTGCCATTTTAGTAAAATACCTGTAATGATTACTGTTTTTTCTTGACTTGCTCTTAACACCTCGGGAAATTTTGGATTACTTCCTGTACACTGAACTAAAAGTGGTCCACCACTAGAAACTTGGTACATCAAGGAAGACGAGCTGGGAGGGTCTGTCGGCACTTGAGTTCCGTTAACATGAAAATTAAAAGTTGCTCCTGGACTAACATCATTTTCTAAGACAGTACAGTTTACAGTAATTGTGACAGGCTGGGTCTTGTCGCACAAGTCAATGATGTCAGTTTCCATCTTTTTGTACAGCACTTTCATGGAAACTTTATCAGGACCATCTGGTGTAGAATTAAAAACATTAATATATAAACATATTAATTTCTTACAAAATATTTTGTTAAAAACAATGAAGAAATCAGGCCAAGAAAAGTGAAAAGTCTTTTGTCATTTTGAGAGAATTTTTTTTTTTTTTTTTTTTTAACAGTAAAGGAATCATTACCATTACCCTTCCACTACTTGTAGAGCTTAGACTTTCCACCAGTTAACACCATTACCCTTCCACTACCTGTAGAGCTTAGACTTTCCACCAGTTAACACCATTACCCTTCCACTACCTGTAGAGCTTAGACTTTCCACCAGTTAACACCATTACCCTTCCACTACTCATAGAGCTTAGACTTTCCACCAGTTAACACCATTACCCTTCCACTACCTGTAGAGCTTAGACTTTCCACCAGTTAACACCATTACCCTTCCACTACCTGTAGAGCTTAGACTTTCCACCAGTTAACACCATTACCCTTCCACTACCTGTAGAGCTTAGACTTTCCATCAGTTAACACCATTACCCTTCCACTACCTGTAGAGCTTAGGCTTTCATCCAGTTAACTAAACACCATTACCACTTCCAGCTAGAAACTCCTACCTGTAGAGCTTAGACTTTCCACCAGTTAACACCATTACCCTTCCACTACCTGTAGAGCTTAGACTTTCCACCAGTTAACACCATTACCCTTCCACTACCTTAGAGCTTAGACTTTCCACCAGTTAACACCATTACCCTTCCACTACCTGTAGAGCTTAGACTTTCCATCAGTTAACACCATTACTCTTCCACTACCTGTAGAGCTTAGGCTTTCCACCAGTTAACACCATTACCCTTCCACTACCAGTAGAGCTTAGGCTTTCCACCAGTTAACACCATTACCCTTCCACTACCTGTAGAGCTTAGGCTTTCCACCAGTTAACACCATTACCCTTCCACTACCTGTAGAGCTTAGACTTTCCACCAGTTAACACCAAGACTTCCTATCTTGAACAATCTGCTGAAGTTCTCTCCATATCTTCTTTACCCTTCTTAAAACTGTCTCATATTCTCTTCTCCTTGTGATTTTAGGCCTCCCTTTGCTTCTGCTATCTTTGGATATCATAACAAAAGATTGCTCTGTACTGTTGTTAGTTTCATCAAGATATGGCCTTTCAAATGACAACATGTTTTCCTCACCTCTTGTTCCACTGGTATTTGTCTGGTTCTTTCCATCAGTTCCACATTTGTGATCTTTAGATGCCATTATAATCCTCCTGTTCTGTACAAACACCCTTGTATGATAATCTGTAAGTTCTTGTTGTATGATAATCTGTAAGTTCTTGGTTCTAGTTTTTGTTGTTCTTCATGTTTCACAGCCTTAATATTTGAGTTGAACATTCTTGTGTTTGTGTTCAACTTAATTTCATTTCAATAATTTTTTTCAATGCAGTAAAAGCCCGTCTGCCTTTTGTTTCCTTATTTTGATACCACGTTTCATTCTTCCCACTTTGTCTATGCCACGATAAACATATGAGTTCACATCTTGTAGGAGAGTTTTTCAAAGTGCAATCTGTTTGCTAGAGAGTAGTTGGAGCACTGGTCTCTCGTGGCAAATGTGGCGGGTTCAATTCATGGTATTGACACAATACAGTCTACCCAGCTGTAAATGGATACCTGACTTTGCTCTTGAGTTATGGAAGGAAAATGCGGTGTGGAAGGGAACTGGTCACTCCCCCTCTTGACACTGAACATAGTATAGTGGTCTCTAACACTTCACTCCCCTATAGCAGTATCTGCTATGGGACCAAGTAAGTACTGTCTATTCATTGTGGACTTTTCAGATCCAATTGATGTTACCTCTCATCCAGTTTTCTCATTTTGTTTATGGGATAATAGGACAAGGTCATCAACAAAATCTAGATCATCAAACTTTGTTATTGAACTCTGTTGCAGTCCATTTCTGATTACTGATGTTGTTTTCATAATCCAATCCATAACCAGTAAGAACAGAAATGGTGATAAGAGGCAGCCCCACTATACCACAGTTCTACCTCAAAGGGTTCTGTACATTGTCATTTATGAAGAACTTTGCATTTCATGCCTTCTAAGTTTTCATTACAAGGTTATTAAAATTATGAGGTACTCCACACTACCTCATCAGTTACAACAAAAGAATGTATAACCTTTAGTCTCAGAGAAAAGCCACAAAATATCACACAATATTCATGTATCACACATTTTTTTGGACAGCCTACAATTTAACATACAGATTTTCCCTGGTACTAATAGGAACATTATTCCTCTGTATTATCAATACTAGAGGAGCTGAGGTAGCGCAGTGGTTAGTGCACTGGCTTCCTAGCTTGGTGGTCTATGGTTTGATCCTCAGTTGAGGTAGGAATGGTTTTTTAGACCACAAACGGCTCCGGGGTCGACCCAGCCTTAAAAATTGGGTACCAGAGCAACTCTGGGAAGGTTAAGGTGGCCGGCATGGTGCAGACCACATCACCCCTAGTTTGCCGATGGTCACGAAAATATGAACCTAACACCATATTCCCAATATGCCTCAATGGGCGTGTAACAGGATCTTTTTTTCCTATTATCAGTACTAGGGAATATTGTTGAAACGGATCACCATTGAGAGATTGATAATCATTAGATAGACAACTTAGGGGATGAATAAACAGTTTTTTACAAAACAAATCCTATACAGACTAGACAGCCATCTTGCAAATAATAGTTGCACAAAGTTTAGAACTGAACTCACCTCTTTACATTGGAATTGTGAACTGTAAAAATGCATTTAACCGTGTAGACAGAGCATCACTTTGGAAATTGATAAGGTATTATGGAGCCCCCTTGCAGACCACCAACTTAATCAAGAAAACATATGAAGACATGACATGCAGAATTCTTCATGAAGGGCAACTTACAGAAGCATTTAAAATAAGATATGGATTGCAACGTTGTCACCATTTCATTTCTTAGTGGCTCTAGATTGGATAAGGAAAACACTGACATCGGCAAATAGAAATGGAATTCAGTGGACACTGATTAAACACCTTGATTATCTAGACTCTGCTAGGAACCTTGTTCTTCCATCCCATAGTTTTAGCTAGGTGCAAGGCAAAATAAAAATACTTGAGGAGAGATCACAGCATGTGCATCTTAAAATACACAGCGAAAGCAATCATAATAAGAATGAATGTAGGAAATGATAACAAAACTGCAGTTGAAGAAACACCACTACAAGATGTTGAATCATACATATATCTTGGAAGCAGTATGACAAAGTTGGAGGAACAGATAGCGATTTCAAAGTAAGGATCTAAAAGGCAAGACAGGCTTTCAATGCACTGGGAAGTATAAGGAAATCAAAAGAAATCAAGTCAAACAAAATCATAAGAATCTTCAATTATATGTCATATCGGTCCTAATGTAAGGTTCTGAAACAAAAAGAACAACAAAAGCATCAATGAAGGAGTTACAGGCTCTCATAAATAAGTGCTTGCATAGAACAGAAGGATTGAAATCCTATAACAAGGTCACCAATGTGGAACTGATGACAAGAACCAGACAAGTACAAGTGAAACAAGAGATAATTAAAAGATGCTGGAGATGGATTGGACACACACTGAGAAAAACAGTTAATAGAATTACCAGGCAGGTCTTGAGCTGGAAGCCTCATAGTAAGAGAAGCAGAGGTAGATTGAAAAACACACGGAGAAGAGAACTGGAGAAAAAATATGAAAGTTATGAGGAAGATGTAGAAAGACCTTCAGCAGATGGCACGTGACATGAGGACTTGGTATAGGTTTATTGAAGGCATTTATGTCCCTTGGAGAGCTGAAGGGCAGTGAATGAATGAACATGCAGATACCTCTTTAACTGCTTAAAGCTAGAACTCGTTTGTGAATTATATGGTGTGTTATGACTCACTCTAAAAGTGTGGTAGTAGGACACACACAAAAAATGAGGTTTTCATAAACTTCAACATGTGTTTATTTTTAAATTTCATTAAAAAAAAAAAATAATAATTTTACATTTATGTTATTTTAAAAAATGTATTATGTCAGATTCTTGCCTTATTTAAATGTATAAATTGCCAGTAAATATATCAAACAACACATAATAACTAAGAGCATTGGTCAATACACTTTTATATCAAAGTCTGACATCACTAGAACATAATTTTACACTTTCTAAGAATCACCTTAAAAAAACAAACAGGAGATATCAGCACAGTGCACATAATCAGTAAAATGTGCCTATTTATTTAATTCATTTCTTAAAGATCAACAGGCTCATTTCTTTCTGTCCTCTTCTCTTTTTATCTCTCCCTCTCTCTTTGTCTTCGCAACCCAAATTTCAACAAGGTTTCTTAATTTCAAGTCTCTTAATAACTGTTTCATAATTATTGTTAATTTATAGACAATTCAAATGATCCATGTCAATTGTATGTCCTATGTTATCTTGCCACTGGACCAGATAACTCAGGATGAGAGAGTGAGGGTGACGATTAGCGCAACTCTTCCTCACTTAAATCCAATTACAGCGCAAGTCACAGCCTCAGACAGAACTAGATGGACCGGACATGTTGTCCGCATGCCCGAAAAACGTATCCCAAAGCAGTTGATGTACAGCAAACTATCCATGGGTAAGCGAACAGCAGGGGGACAAAAGAAACGCTTCAAAGACACACTGAAAGCATCATTGAGCAGCTTCAAAATTGATGTCTCCTCTTGGGAGACTATTGCACAGGATCGCTGTGCCTGGTGGACAAACATTACTCAAGGTGCTCGCATTGCAGAACAGAATTTAGCTGATAAGGCAGAAGGCAAGCGTGCTGCAAGAAAAGTCAGAATGCACAGCAACCCTACTATCGACTCTAACCATGTATGCCCCATATGTGGCATGGCCTGTAGGGCCAAAATAGGGCTAATTAGCCACATGAGATCACGGCACAGATGTGTCACAACTCAAGTCTGAAGCTGTCGCCATCTTCGCTTGCGATGGGCAACTAATATTATTATTATTATGTCCTATGTATGTACATTAATTACCTTCTGTCATGACTTTTTTGGTTGAATAGTTTGAAATGTTTTCTTACAATTTCTTTGGTTCTAAAATTTAGTGTTATGCAAGTACAGCAGGTTTTTGACCTGCTTTTTGTTTATCTGCTTTATTTGTGTTTTGTAATTTTTCATTTACAAAAAAGGGTAAAGGTAGTCCGATAATAATCTACAGACTCATCATGGAGTGGGACTGGGCGATACTTGAAGGTCTGTTTAGGTTTCCTGTGTCTGGTAGTCCTACCCTTTGCAGTGAATATGACACATGGTAAGACAGTGAAGGAAGCAAGGACAGAAAAGGAAAGAGCAACAAAGGAATGGCCTAAAGCACGAAAAACAGTAGAATGATGAGGAGAAAAAGCCAAGAGCCATTAATAGATTCACGGACTTGGAAAGGGAGGCAAGAATAAAGTGTGGGAGGACTTTTTGAAACAGGTCGGCATGGAAAAAACCCTACAGAAATTCTGGTACTTACATCAAAGAAAGAATAGTAAAAATGCAAGCCAACCCATCCCTAATATCAAAAGCTCTACAGGACTAAGCCTGAAGACGGACAAAGAGAAGAGAAGAGCACTACTCAATCAATATATGCAGCAAACGGTTAAAGGTACAGATACCCTCTCAGTAATAACAGTGCTGAAGGGCCGGCCACCAGGCTAAGGGATTGAAAGATCTGATAAACTCACTTGAAAGCCTGGCCAATGCTTCAACAAGTGCACAGTCCAGTGGATACCAACCAGCCCATTGTAACATTCCAGACAACAAAGAGGCAGATAAATTTGTTAACGAAAGGGGAGCGCTGCAATAAAAAGATATATCGATAACATGCGAATTGGCTAAAACAACTATAAATGCTACATTCAAATCCAAATGGGACAGAGAACACTCACACCATCTTTTGACAGCTATCTAGGTGAGACCAGGTCATCATTTCTGCTTACATATTGGACACAACAGATTGAGGTACCATATGTACCACAAGTACAGCTTTGGTACAACAGATCTTTGCCCCTGTGGCATCAGCCTCATGACAGCCGAATACCTGCTGCAGTCCTGCCCAACATACGTACTTAACATGAACCTTACCATCTTGAATGATGGACGCCCAACTAGACTGGCAACTAAGCCTGGGATACAAATGGTGTCATAGATCTGGCATTCATCTCTAGCGCTGCCACCACCACGGCACACTGGGATGTATTAGGTGCATCAAAATTCCAAACAAAGAGCCATTAATAGATTCACGGACTTGGAAAGGGAGGCCAAGGATAAAGTGTGGGAGGGCTTTTTGAAACAGGTCAGCACGGAAAAAACCCTACAGAAATTCTGGTACTTACATCAAAGAAAGAATAGTAAATATGCAAGCCAACCCATCCCTAATATCAAAAGCTCTACAGGACTAAGCATGAAGACGGACAAAGAGAAGAGAAGAGCACTACTCAATCAATATGTGGAGCAAACGGTTAAAGGTAACTAATGTGCCCACCTGAAAATAAAGGACAGTGATCTGGAAAATGGCATAAGGGGCCAGATATACTTCAATCTCATTTCTGAAGAGGATGTGGTGTGCAAACTGAAAACCAGCAGAAACACTGCTCAGGGTCTTGACGGTGTACAGTACCACCATATAAAACAGCTTGACGACACAGCCATTATAAAAATGGTTAGCGATTTCAGTACCAGCATACAGAATGCTGACATGCCGGAAGACTGGCTACACAGTTACCTTCGGCCACTTCCTAAACCTGGCAAATACCCAACACTGCTCAGCAGCTATCGAATTATCACACTACATAATGTCTATGGTAAATTACTCAAAAACAACATGGGGTAACGTTGGAACATTTGTGTGTACAAGGGATTCCAGGGCAAAAGAGAAACGGTGGATGTCGCAATTAACCTAGAGGATGCTTATAACAGTGTGGACTTTGCAACCCCAATAGACTGTATAATGGCATGTGGTGTAAACCCTTGGCTAACAAGGTGGATAGCAGCTGTCTTAATGGAAAGATCAGCTGCATTTTGCTTGGGAACTGGGACATCAGAACCAATGCGCATTTGCCCGGGACTACCCCAGGGTTCACCACTATCACCAGTGCTTTCAACCAACAGAACTGGGATGAACGCTAACTTTCGCAAATGTCATACTCATGTACAGAACTGGCTGACAAACAAGAAATGATCCAAGGCATACAACAGACACTACAGGCAGTTTCTAAATTGTGTGAGGAAAGCGGATCAAAGGTCAGTCCCAACAAGGCCTGTGTGATGTGGTGCTCTATGAACAATTCCATAGTGAAAGCACACCTTACAGACATCATTTTCAATGGACAGAACATTGAAAGGCAAAACAAGCAGAAGTATCTGGGAGTAATGTTTGATCATGGGCTGTCGTTCAAGTATCATGCCGAACTGATCATACAGAAGTGCAAGCGAGGACTGGCAGCCTTAAAAACAATGGTTGCTGTGTGCTTGGAACAGAAAGTTTCTCCTGTATCATCAGCTCGTGATTTCAGTTATTGAGTATGGGCTAGGAATACTCACAATGTCAGTGTCACAATGTGAACGAGTGGAACGCATTCAAAATGAAGAGATACAACTAGTTTTGGGCTGTACTCGTGATACTGTTAAGTCATATTTGGTGTAAGAGTTTGGGCTGTACTCGTGATACTGTTAAGTCATATTTGGAGTAAGAGTTAAGTGTTAAGGATTTTTATGTACAGGTCTGATCTTTTGTACACACGCTAGTAAGCACGCTTTAGTGATGAGATGATTTTTTAGTTGGGGGCTTTGTGCTCTGTAATTTTGGAACATAGCTCAATCTGAGTCTGTGTCAGTTTATAAAAAAAATAAAGAAACTGTTCGAATGTTCTATGAAATAGTGGGGGGAGAGACGGATGAGCTCAGCTCACATCAAGCAGTGAGTTCGCGCATGAGCGACTTCACTGAGTTGTACTGAGACTGTAATCTCGGGCATTGAGTGACTAGGAATACTCACAATGTCAGTGTCACACATCATCATCATTTATAAGGATATTTATGTAAACCTGTTTTCCATGATGGATTTTCGATGTGATTACAATGTTTGTAAGTTGCGATGTATGCAACCGATCTCTGGATATTGAGATATTTACTAATGAACTGTATTGCGAGTTGCGGTGTACGCAACCCATCTCTGGATATTAATGATACTATGATTTACTGGGTTCTGCAACCTATCTGCCATGGATTTTGTATGCCATTATAACTGTGAACATGTGACTGTTCTTTGAATCGCTATTCATGCGATCTGATTCATTTTGTAACCTGTGAAATGTGCTGTCCCTGACGTCGATGTTGCTGTGTTAATAAACTGTGTAGAAGTTAAAGAACTAGTTCCACTATTTTCTGACCCAACGTTACTGTGGTGTGGGTGATTGCAGAATGTATACTTACTCAAAGAACTCATGACATTCGCATATATATATATATATATACACACCTGTCGGCCACCTGTAAGCCCGACCATACTGACTTCGTTCTTGTCAGTGAGTCTACACCACAACACCCACCACAAACAAACATTCTACACTTACACAGTAGCAGAAGTGATGGCCTGTGTGGCCTGTGATAGAGAATATATATATTAACATAACTGTTAAAGAAAACAAACTTTAACAGATACCTACATTGTGACAATGAGATACATGCTTGGATTGCTGTCGATTAGATCCAGATATGTGATGGCCCAGGCAAAAGCCTATATGTGGACAACCACTGACAAAAGACACCCTCTATTTGAGAACATAGCTGACATCAAAGGAGCAAGAATAAAGAAGTGGATGTCATGGATCATGATGGCACAGGCAGAGGGTACGACTGGTCAAGTGACCAGGGTTGAAAATATATCCAAAGGAGAAAAGTGGAGTAAGTCAGGGGAAAACTGGATAAACTACCAGCAGGTCATCATTAGCCTTGGCAGAGAGTGCTGAGCTTGAGGCAATGGAAAAGCAGAGCTGGAGATTAGTCAGCTGATAAGTTATCATACTGGAGATGATGACGACATTGTGTACACTGATGGGTCTGTAGTGCGTGGTGAGAAATCAGGATGGGGCTTCTCTGCGAGAATAAAGGGCAGGGTCATTGCTGAACAGAGTGCAGCCTACATGACAACAGCCTCCAGCATGAGAATGGAGGTAAAGGCAGTTACTGCAGCACTGAGGTGGCTGTCTGAAACTACATCAACCAGGGAAGTTATATTGTCAGACTTTCAGGCCATGCTTTGGAGAGTTCAGAATGGATGACTGCGGCAGGAATGGAAAACATGAAAAGAATCCTAAAGTCTTCAAGAACTGGTGTGGATCTACTGTCCTGGTCATGCAGGGGTACATGAGAATAAAAGAGCTGACAGACTGGCCTCAAGAGCACCCATAGTGGGGACACTGGACATTGATAAGGGAGAGATACTAAGGGCGATTAATGAGCGCCTGCTAGAAAATGACACTGCAATGGATGAATCAAAAAGGCGGAGACTGCTGGAGTTTGGCATCTGTTGGGAGTTGCCCCATGGTGTGTAATTATCGTGGCTGCTTAATTTAGCTCAGGATGCATGCACCATGTGGCACCCCCAACTTAAATATACTTTGACGCGTTATGTAGCGTCGGATGACGCGTTGTACCTAGTGACAAGACATTCTGCTTGTGACCTTAGTGCCTGATGGAAGTGTTTAGACTATGTGGTTTACCCACTTGTATAGGTAGTGTTAGTCTGCGTTATGGTTGGTAAGCCCAGTTGAAATATTTTAGAGTTAATGTGATTTCAATCACTCTATAACGCATTGAGCAAGGTATGGCCAGTGTTATTTAGACTTGCAGACAATTGTGATAATTATCGATGAACTGTGTATAATGGTAACAGTGCCAATAGAATTTGCAAAGATGTGAAGATGACACGAGAAGCCAAACATAAATAATTATGATGAATTAAAACTAGCAGAGCTAGAAGACTAGTTTCGCAGACATAAAATAACAGTACAAAGTGTTACAATTTAAATACTGGTTGATGACAGAACCGTATATTATAGAAATCGATAAAGTCTGACAATCTTAATGTAAGCACCATGTTATGTGATAGTTTACGAGTTTGCATTCAGTCAAACTGTATGAATATATTACAGAGTTGACCTCGCATGTCTCCTGTTTCTGAAGAACTGTGTCGTTTTATTAAACCATGATCAGTTGTAACCAGTGGAGTTCCTTTGATGAATTTGAATTTATTGCAACATTTGAGCAATTTTGACCGATGTGTCGTAACCTTAATTATGTTGTCTTTGTCATTCAACAAGGACTGGTTATTAACAATGGACATGAGCCCTAACAAAACTTGGCATAAATAAGAATCACCAGGGTAGAATCGTAATATCAACAAATATGAACATAAACTTATAATACATCCAAACTTTAACACCACCAAGAATGAATTCCAAAATGACAATGAAATCGGCAGGAAATATTGCAAAATTTATTCACAGTTGAAACTGAATCCAGGGTACCAAAAGAGAAGAGGGAAATCCCCAACAGCATCAAACATGGGACTAGCAGGGATGGACGTGAGAGAGGATGCGTCCATCTTATGTATAACCAGCGTGCTTCAGTTACAATTAGTATTTATACTCTTTGACATCTGCTGAGGGAGACCTGTGGGTTTGCCCTGAGTGCAGTGAGGTCGATTCTGATTAATAATAATAATAACAGCAGTGAATGGAGTAGAATATGATAGGAACCTCCTTGTCTCCACGATAATATTTTTGGAGATGTCAGAAACCTTGTGCTGGCTATTTCAGTCATTAACGTAGAAGTCTGAAGGTGAACGAGGAAGAAGAAGAAGAAAATGATGGCGGACGACACTTCGAATTAACACATTAACTACCGAATTAAAAAACACACTGTGGCCGAATTAAATTTTGTTCTCATTTTCATTCTGTAGGTGTATGAAGAATTTAATCTGTAGTTTTCTTAATTTTAAACATATTTTTATGAATTATATGTCATTTTAATGATAAATGAATGTACTGTTGCCTAAAGCTGATAAAAGGAAAGTTTACTTAATATGGTAGATATTATTAGTAATGTAAAATGATTGACAGACAAAATTCAATTCAAATTTGTTTCCAAATTATCAACTTATGTTCAAATTTCTTGTTTCTATGGTAGGTAATACCTTTCTTAAGGTGATTATTATGTAGTATATCCAATAACAAGAAAAAACAAGCCCAAGAACACACACACTGACTAATATTTACACTATTGGTAACTTACATTATCACACCTATGCCACTTCCCAAAAAATGTCTGAAATTTTTTCCTCATTTTCTCCCTGTAAGTGTTTGGAGAACTTAAGCTGCAGATTTATTAATTTTAAACAGATTTTTATTACTGATATGTCAATTTGATGATAAATGAATGTACTGTTGCCTAAAGCTGATAAAAGGAAAGTTTACTTAGTATGGTAGATATTAATAGTAATATAAAATGATTGACAGACAAAAATCAATTCAAATTTGTTTCCAAATTATCAACTTATGTTCAAATTTCTTGTTTCTATGGTAGGTAATACCTTTCTTAAGGTGATTATTATGTAGTATATCCAATAACAAGAAAAACAAGCCCAAGAACACACACACTGACTAATATTTACACTATTGGTAACTTACATTATCACACCTGTGCCACTTCCCAAAAAATGTCTGAAATTTTTTCCTCCTTTTCTCCCTGTAACTGTTTGGAGAACTTAAGCTGCAGGTTTATTAATTTTAAACAGATTTTTATTACTGATATGTCATTTTGATGACAAATGAATGTACTGTTGCCTAAAGCTGATAAAAGGAAAGTTTACTTAATATGGTAGATATTATTAGTAATGTAAAATGATTGAAAGAAAGAAAAAGCATGCAACATTTTCTTTAAATTATCAACTTACCTGGAACTTGCTTATTCCTGAGGAAGCTAATTTCTTTTCTTGGTGATTTTCATGTAGTATATCCAATGGCAAGAAAAACAAGCCCAAGAACACACACAATAGCTAATAAATACACTATTAATGACTTACATTATCACACCTACACCCCTTCCAAAAAATCTCAGAAATTTTGAATAAATAGCTCCTTTGACAAAGCACAACATCTATAACTTATTTACAGTATGTCAATGTCTTTAGTAAGTTACAGCTGAAGGATCATGCGTATGGTACAGCCTAAAACAGCTCTTTGGATGGAGATGGGGCTTTTCGGAGCAACCGATGCAATAAAAATTTGTTCGGACTCGTTTCGCAGGTGTTGAGCACACTATACAGTTCCTATCTTTGTCGGTGTAATCTACAATGTGCTTTGCACCCTCAAATCTTTTAACTTTGTTTCCTAAAAATGTCCTACCTTTCTTGTTGCTACTGGTATCTACTAGATCAGGTGGAGTTATGGAGGCAGCCTTCTCAGTCAACTGATCAATCAGTTTGTCTTTGAAAAATTTCAATGACACTGACTTCTCATCAGCATGACTGAGGGTGTACAATATATGGGCATTTACCTGGGACACCTCTATAATCCAGTAGAAAATTTTCTTCCACCATTTTCTAGTTTTTCTTTGGAAATTGCCATAGTAAGCTACCATTTGATCATTGTGGTCACATCCATTCATGCAAAAATTGTACTGGTGTACTGGTTTGGGTTTTTCGACTAAGTTGTGATGTCGAGTTGTGACTTGCACCATCTCAACTGATGTTTCAGTGGACACAACAATACATGGTTTCTTTGCCTTTTTGTCTCGCCAAGCAACACATATCTGAGATCCATCACCATTTTTGTACCACCTGGCTTCTCGGTGATGGAGGGAGAGGGTCTTCAGTTGAAGTGGAAAATTTTTTCTGTTGATGTTGACTGTGCCAGTATAATGAATGCCCCTACTCAACAGATAGGTTATCAGTGTATCCACAGTGTAGTATCTGTCAGCAAATACATGGTGGCCCTTCCCAATTCCTTGCAGCAAGAAATCAAATACCTTCACCGCCTGACTTGTTGTAGAGTCATTAGCAAGAATATATGATGTATTCTTCCCAAAGTATGTCAATACAGAATAGACATATCGTGGCAGAATCACACAATCCAAAGGTCTTACTGTGACACTTGCTTGGCCTTGTTGCATTGTACTGCTTGTGTTTCCAGCGTCCATTATACCCAATAACCATTTCATCAATGGCTAAATTCTGAAATGGATAAAATGCATCCTGGAACTTCGCAACGAGCAAATTTAAAAAAGGCTCTATTTTGTCCTTCCCTTCTGAATCAGCATCTCCAACATGCATCATTGTATGGTAAATTATTTCAAACCTAGATCTTGAAAACATATTGCCATACCAGGGTGTATAATTATGAGGTGTATGTGCCCAATAATCTTTTACCGATGGCTTTTTATCTAAACCCATCGCAGTTGTTACTGCGAAAAATTTCACAAGCTCATAGTCAGTGACAGGTTTCCAAGCAGCAGACGAAGATCTATTTGAAGATGGGGGTTTTAAATTCTTTACTTCAGCATTGTCATTTATTACTTTGACCAAAGAATGTAAAACAACTGGTGTCAGCAATGTAAGCCAGCAATCAAGCACAGAGGAAGTTGCATCAAGATTTGCTTGCAAACCTGGTTCATGAGTTGGATCAAAATAAAAAACTATTTGTTGTTTCACCCTCAGTCACTTGCTCCCATTGTTCTCTTATTTTAGTTAGGCCTAGGCCTACAGTATTTCCTGCACTATTGGTAACTCTAACCGAGGTTTTCGCTCTTTTACGACCCACTGATGGCCCAGGACTTCTAATATCTTCATTGCTTGAATTGTCACTACTACTGTTATCACTGCCATAAAATTCACTACCTGAATAAATGTCCACATTGTTTTCACTGTCCTCATCGTCGCTAGAGCTATCAATCAATTGCTGAAATAAGTTTCTAGCCTGTTCAGCAGTTAGACGAGGTGTACGTGCATTTTTTGTGGCGCTATCATTCGTTGCCATAGTAAACAGTTTTGCGATTTGGTAACTAACCTGAAACGTGTGATAAATATGAATATAATATCACTTTTGAGAGGCACAAATTTACCCACGCTTTGGAATGTTGTTTTCCGGTGTTAAATTAAAATCTCGAACCAGATCAGAATGTGTTTCGTCATATATTTCATTCGTTATCTTACTAAACTTAGAAAGCCGATGGGAGCGGTTTGCCGTCCAAATGTGTTTCTTTCGTAAGCCGCTCCCATCGGCTTGCGGTAGTTAATGAGTTAAGAGGGTACAAACAATGGAAAGGGAATTTTGCAAATTTCATATAATAAGCTTTGTCATTAATTCGAACTTCTAATTATCGTGCTTCAAACTAAATGCCATTCATTAAGCATTTGCTTGTGTATATATGATGCAGTGATATATAGAGGGTTATACAACCACAGTATATAAATGTTACCGTAGTGGATTTACAACACTGGACAGAGACATAGACTCGTGCAATCTAGGAGAATCACAAACAGATACTGGCGCCATAGAGAAAACTCAATAACGTTCCATCCCTTTAATCAACATAACGAAACAAGGCCACATAATGACATGAGTAGAGAAAACAAATGACTGCCACTGTACCATCACAAATATTCCTGACCACAGGTTACGTATAATTCAAGCCTCACGGCCACAAATGACCACAACTCATAACCTGTGGAAAGGACCTAACATAGATTGCCGCCATAACATGCTACCCAGCAGAACAGCAAACATTAAATTATCAAGATAATGATGAAAATGAGTAGATAAACATTTTTTTTCATTTAATGAGATAAAACCGGAAATTTAGCTCCTACAGTAGACATTCAAAAATCCGGCAACCTCCGGACCCGAGGAGTGCCGGATTTTTGAAAATGCCGGATTTTTTATGGTTATATATTCTGTATATATTTAACAGAAAATGACTACCTGTACACTTTATCTGTGATCGACAATGCACGATGTTTACGTTTTACACCACTTCTTTTATTTGCTGAATCCATAATGGGGCTATACAGCAGCAAATAAATGATAAAATGAGAAGGAATGAGCAGGAATGCCTGTTAACACGTGCAAGCAAGACCCAACAGCTGCATCAAAACATAAACTGCTCCAGAAAACAGTGGCGCGCCAACGCGGTAAATTTTAAAATGCGCTCCGAAATCCATGCCGGAAATCTGAAGGAACCGGATTATCGATGGCCGGATTTTTGAATGTCAACTGTAATGTTATAAACACAGTATTGTGAAAATACTTCCTATGTTACATTAATAATAATAAATTCTTTAAGCACCAAACACGGCGCATAAGGCAGAAACCAGTGCTCTCCAGGTTGTTCGTTGTGACGCCACTCCTCTTAGCTCTTGCACATTATTTAGGCCCAACGTTCTTCCTTCTCTTATTATTGTTCTTCTGAGTGTATCTTTTGGTCTTCCTTTTTTCCTCTTACCCTCAGGAACCCAAGTGAGCGCCTGTAGTGGTATTCTGTTGTTTTGCATTCGTAGGACATGACCGATATATGACCATCGTCTTTTTCCTTATATAGTCGGAGACATATTTCTGCCTAGAGTCTTCTCTTATTTGTCGATTAGTCTTGAATTCTTTCCAACTGATGTTCATGAGTTTTCTAAGACATTTGTTCTCGAATGTATTCAGCTTGTTCTCCAATGATTTTGTTATTTTCCAACTCTCACAGCCGTATGTTAACACTGAGATAACATTTGAATTAAACAGACGAAGCTTGGTATGTATATTCAATGATCGTAATTTCCAAATGTTAGATAATCTATTGAAGGCGCTAGCTGCCAAAGCAATTCTAGTATGGATTTCTCTTGTTGTGTCACCATCCTGAGTCATTTTACTGCCTAAATAATTGAAACTTTACATTAACACGGCATAATACTACCTGTTTAAAGAAAATATCACTTACAAGCAACTTTTGGTGTGCATTTTGCAGGAACACTAGAATAATTCAGTACCTTTGCCTGACAAGTCAGCTCTGAAAAAAAAGAGATGTATACTGATTATATTAATACATTGTTCATTTCAGTATTATATTTATGTTTTTCACATGGTTTCTTGTTTACTTATGGCTATTTCCTATATTTATTATTGCAACGTGGTTTTTATTCCTAAGTTACTTAATAGTTGTTTTCTATTTCTTAGCTGTCATGACTCTGCAAAAATCTAATGGCAATGACATCAGGCTGGCTATAGGATCAACAGGAATACTTATTTCTCAACCTGCATTCTGATCAAGTCAAGATCAGTGATGTATGCCTGACACAAATGTTATTTGTGGTTCAGGGTGATCACACCTTTTCGTGTTTGGTTTCGTTATGTATGGGTGTGAGAGAATTGCATACTTTCGACCTTTCGTTCTTTATAAACACACTGAACACAGGTATTCCGAAAAATGTAATACACTGTTACATCTGCCCATTCTGGGCATTTACATCCATGGAAGAATACACAGTCAACATACAATTTCTACCACAATCCAGCAAGTGTCCTTTCCACTTCAAAACTTGCAACCTACCCTATGTCTCAAATACGTTAACAGTCAACTGCCCTGTTATACACATTTTCGCACCTTATTTCCTGCTAAAATCAACAGTTTTGTTCACTTTTCCACAAGCGCTATCCAGACAAACTAAAGACACAATCATAGCCATGCTCCAACGACCAAAACAACCAATGGGATTACACATAACATCATTGCAATGCTCATCCAAAATTACAAACATAACATCAAGTAAGCTTCCTGTGGAGCCCAGGTGTTTATAAGCTCCACTTTAAAATAAAAACATTCCTTGACAAGCCCGGATGAAAAAGGAGGAGGGCGGCCTACATGGAGGCCGTAAGGAGGCAGCCCCTCCACCATGCAAAGGCACAACAGGCCAATCACCTGTTTGTCTTAAACTATGATTACGAGCAATACAAGAGAGAAAACCGGACTGATTCTAAAGGCGACGAACTGGAACGGACTACGGACTACGACTTATGGAACTTGGAACACAAGAAGTATAAATGGGAAGGAAGAGGAGCTGGTGGAAGAGATGAGGAAAGCAAAACTAGAAATCCTGGCTATAACGGAAACGAAGAAAAAAGGACAAGGAGTCATGGATCTCGATGGAAACACGTTGCTCTACAGTGGTGTACCCATATCTGAAAGAGCTAAAGGGGGCCTGGGTTGCATTGTGGCCCAAAATCAAAAAGATAGTATCAAGGGATGGAACTTTGTCTCGGAGCGCATTATGGTTGTAAAACTAAAAGAAGGAGAAACCATAGTCAACCTGGTCATAGTGTATGGGCCAAATGAGGATGAGAGAGCAGAGGTCAAGGAGGAATTCTTCGAGCTGCTTCAAAGGACAGTGGATGACTGCCTAGATGAAGTTATCATGCTCGGAGATTTTAATGCCAGAGTTGGAAATGACCATGCTAGATGGGGTGGAGTTATCGGAAGATATGGAGAAGATACTCTCAATGACAATGGAAAGCGACTCCTTAGATTCTGCAGTGAGCAGAATCTGATCATTACAAACACAAAGTTCCCCCATAAGTGCATACATGCATACACTAGATGTGAACCAACCAAGAATGAGAAGTCAGTGATCGACTATGCCATTGTTCGGAGAAGCTCATTCAGATATGTCCGAGATGCAAGAGTCTGGAGGGGGCCAGAGATTGGAAGTGATCACTACCTGCTAACAATCAAACGAACAACTGAAAGAGTTGCTCAGCCTAGGAACTGCCCAACATC
The DNA here is from genome assembly GCA_024509875.1 of Oreohelix idahoensis. NCBI lineage: Eukaryota > Metazoa > Mollusca > Gastropoda > Stylommatophora > Oreohelicidae > Oreohelix > Oreohelix idahoensis. Next base: position 144,980 of record JAMPIV010016942.1, read on the forward strand.
ACGCAAGAAACCAAGTAAACGAGCAGGAGAAATGAGCATTAGGACCTACAAGCTGAGAGAGCCAGAAATTAAGACCAGATATCAGGGGCTTATTGCTACAGCAGTGAGCAACACAGAAGAACGACCTGATGACTTGGAAACCCTCTGGAATAAATTCAAGGATATCATAAAGACAGCTGCTGCAGAAGCATGCGGTGAAGTCCGACTTGGGAACCAGAGAAAGAGGACACCTTGGTGGACAGAGGAAGTCAAAGAGAAAATAAGAGAGAAGAAAATAGCATGGAAACAATACTTAGGAGCTAAAAACACAACAGGACAAATGGAAAAATATAGAGAATATGTGACACACAGAACAGAAGCAAAGAACAAAGTGCTAGCAGCAAAACAGAAGTCCTGGGAAGAATTTGGAGAAAAGCTAGAAAAAGATGCACAAGAAAACCAGAAATTGTTCTATAAGACCCTAAAGAACATGAGGAAGGAAAAACAATGCCCTCTCAAATTTATAAAGGACAAGCAAGGCAAATTGCTTACTGCCCCGAAGGAAGTAATGGAAAGATGGAAAGAATATTTCTCAGAACTCCTGGATGGTGAGCATGGTGAAGCATCAGAAATGATAACCACTAGCACAGAAGAGAAAACCAATGATGGTGAAGATGACATAAAGATGGAAGAACTGAGGGCAGCACTAGAGAAAATCAAGATGGGCAAAGCAGCAGGGCATGATGGTATAACACCAGAAATGGTTAAGTACATGGGAACATCAGGTGACCTACTACTCTTAAAGGTCCTACAGGCAGCATGGTGCAACAAGACCATACCAAAGGATTGGGAGATTGCCATCATAACACCAATTTTCAAAAAGGGTGACAATCGACAATGTGGAAACCATAGAGGCATATCCCTTCTCAGTGTCCCTGGTAAAATCTACTCTAGAATCCTAGAGCAGAGACTCTGACGCCTAGCTGAGCCACAATTGGATGAGGTCCAGTGCGGATTCCGAGCAAACCGAAGTACTCAAGACCTAATCTTCACACTCAGACAGCTGAGTGAAAAGGCCCTTGAGTATAAGAGTGAGATCCATCTTTGTTTCATAGATCTGGAAAAGGCGTTTGACAGGGTCCCCTGGAGCAAACTTTGGGACTGTTTGGCAAGGAAGAATATTCCAGCACCTCTGATTCATGCTATACAGAGCTTCTACAAGTCTTGCAGAAATTATGTGAGGACAGCAAACCATAAGTCAGAAGAGTTCAGGACCACCACTGGTGTAAGACAAGGTGATATCCTATCACCTTACCTCTTCATACTCCTTATGGACGATGTCATCAAGGCATGTAAGGAGAGAACAAGAAAGTATTCAGTGGGGTACTGGAAGATGAGACAGGTCTATATTTCGGAGCTGGCATTTGCTGATGATGTTGCCCTGATTGCTAAATCAGAGGCACATCTCCAATCCAACCTGCAAGTCTGGAAGGAAGAGCTGGAGAAGAGAGGGATGGTCATAAGCAGCTCTAAAACAAAATCCATGGTGATATCACGAGAAGAAAGAAAACATCAGATTAAGTTGGGAGAACAGGTCCTGGAGCAGGTCGACCACTTTAAATATCTCGGAGCTATCATAGACCGAAAGGGAGGCATCAAAGAAGAGTTGGCCACTCGAAAAGCAGCGGCTGGGAGACTTTTTTAGGCCATAAATCGTGGATTCCTCAGCAAGAAAGAGGTTGGTAAGAAAACGAAGATGGCTGTATACCGCTCCACCTATGTCCCAGTCTTGACATATGGATGCGAGTCGTGGGCAATGACTACACCCACAAAAGCCAGATCCAAACCTCAGAAATGAGGTATCTGAGGAAAGTGGTTGAAGTAACAAGAAGAGACATGGTCCGCAACCAGACGATCCGTCAAGGCCTAAAATCCCATCCGCTGCAGACCCAAATAGAACAGTCCCAACTAAGATGGTTTGGCCATGTCTGCAGAATGGGAGAAGACCGGCTACCACGACAAGCATGGGAAACAAAGAGCCAGGGATCCAGACCTCCAGGACGACCCAGAGTCCGCTGGGAGGACAACATTAGACAATCTTTGAAGGACCGAGGACTAGAATGGAACCAGGCCAGGAAGAAGACAGCTGATAGAATGGTCTGGCGCTCTCTCTTCCAAACCTCTACACCTCACGGTAGAAGGGGAACGACTAAGTAAGTAAGTAAGACTCCTTTTGATAAAAATATTGTATAATGTAAGTGTGGCTTGCATGCAGTCTGGTATACATGAAGGCATCATCAACAAAAATGGTCACACCACCAATTTAAAAAAAAAAAATTGCTAAATACATTTTTAAGACCCCTGATATACACATTGCCTGAATTTGACAGAAAATGTTTGCTTAATAAATTTATTTCCATGAAATAACAGTTCTACATAGAAATAAAAAGGTGACAGAAAATTGTTTGCTCTCTCAATCACAATTGTTTATTTTAAAATAAAGTGAAATGAGTACCTAAGGATGCTCTTGGGTTAGAGAGGGCACATGCAGCACAGATGGGAAATCGTCACCTCACCTCATAAATTTGGACCAGTATATCTGTATCACTTCACTCCTCTTACGCAGTATCAGCGTTGGGGCTACCTTTACCTTTGTATTTAGATGAAACTGGCCACATGTTTACAAATTTGACACATCAGCACCAATACTCTGAAGCAATCACACTAAGTTTTGGTGGAATGCAATTTTTAGGGGGGTCAATACCAGTCTTGCCTACATGGGCAAAGCTGTGTGCCTAGACACTAAATTTGTTGGTTATTGGTTATAGTAGTATATCCAAGTATAAGAGACACTGGGGTCTGGAATATGTAGAAAAAGTTGGGTTACAATTTATAATATCATTATTTGTATGAGAATCTGCTATTTTAAAATTAACTGCATTGAGATTAAGCAACAGTAATAATATACATGCTGTTAAAATAAACTTAAAAATCTGTAATCAAATTAAAAGTATAAAGTTGATGATTTTAAACTGAGATTATTGTCGCTACTTACATATTTTGATTTTTTTTAATGGTGAAATTATTTCCTTTGGCACAAGAGAACAGATTAGGTCCCTCAAGCATTCATAACAACAATATAAAGGTAACATTTTTAATAATTGTTTTCTCTCAGCCACATCTAATTATTTGAAAATAGAGTGAAATGGTAGCTGACACACTGCTATTGAGTTAGAGAAGGCACAGGCAGCAAGGAGGAGAACTGGTCATCTCACCTCAAAAAGCTGGACTTAGTAGAGTGAAATCTCCTAAACTTCCCTGTCCTACAGCAGAATCTGCTAGAGGACTCCCTTTACATTTGTTTTTAAATGAAGTTGGCCAGACATTTACAAAATAGCCATTTTTGCCAAAATGATTTCTCATCATTTAGTACCGTTTAGCTACAATGCAAACTTTTTTTCCTCCATAAGAGTTTTGCCTGCTTTTAGTGATATGCACACTGTAGCCATTAAATTTGTCGGTTATACTGGAATGCAATTTTTTTTTAAAGTGTAAAAAAAAGTAACCCAGGCATATAATGCCCATGGGTAATGAATGACTATATTAGAATACATGTCCAAAAATTACTGACAGTACTGGGTCTGATATATGTTGATATCTCATATATGTTGACACAGTCGTGTTACAATTAGAATTTGTGTTTTAAAAATTAACTGCATCAGTATTACGCATAACTATTAAAACACATTCTGTAAATAACAAACAGACACACACATTTTGGATTTTTATATAAACTGAAAATATAAGTTTGATGATTTTAAATTGCACTGTAAAATAGAGACAACTGGTGACTAATTACATATATTCATTAATGTTTTTAAGGTCTGATTATTTTACTCAGCACAGAGGAACAGACTAAATCCATTATCTGGTCATAGGAATATAATCATAAATACTTTTTATAATTTTTACAAACGGCAATTTTTTGCTGTACAATAATTGAATGCTGTTCCCTGCGTGATCCTGAGAAGAAATGTACAAGTTTTATGTAAACAGATCAAGCCATGTGAAAATTTTTAAAGAACAGTAAATGTCACATGTCTTTTCATGGTCAACCAATCCAGTATAGTGGCGAGTTCAACGCCATGTTTTAATGTGCAACCTTGCTATCTCCTAATGACCTATTTGCTAAAGATGCTATGACAAAACCTTTTTATCTGTGCATTAAAAAAGAGCAGTGTTTAAAAATGAACATGAATTAATGTTAAAACATTTAGACATAGAGACAAATGAAAAAACTAATGGATTCAGACCCCAAGGGATGGGAAAAAAATATATTAGTGGAAGGCATTAAAAAATAAAACTGCATTTGGTTAAAATTAATTCTGACACACTGCTTTTATACCATAATGCCTCTCACTCCATCTGACTGTGAACTATGTGTATTTGTTTGAGTGTGTATGGCGCATTCTTCTGTTTTCCTCTTTCTTCATCAAAATCACAAATACTATAAAGTGTAGAAAGTCACACTTACCTTCAGTGTTCCTGGTCAGATTTAAGTTATATATAGTGTGCCCAGGTCCTGAATTAAGTATTGTTGATCCGTGACTGAAGATTACATTAGCAGGTAAGAAAGTGTTGCCTGAGATTTCATTACAAGTAAAGTTGTTTAATGTACCCTCTAGAACATAATTTACTGGACATGATTCCAGTGTCACTGTGGGATAATCTGTCAGGATATTATAGTAATAGTTCAAGTCTGAATGTGTTATTAAAGTCTCTATATGTAATTACAAAAGAGTAATAATAAACATTAAATCCCAAAATAAAAAAATCCTCTCTTCTTGAACACTTAAGAAATTTTACAGACAACAATGAATATGTAAATCTGACCCAAGGAACAAAGCTAACCTACCAGTGTTTGTGCACAATTCTACACAAATTATATTATTTATTTTGGCTATATTGCACAGACACATATGTGCATGACCACATACACAGGCGCTTACAAAGCAACACAAACACATGCATTTACACACTCAGGCACACATACGCACAAGCACATACATTCAGTCACACATACCATACAGGTAAAGACATACAGGCACACACACAGGCAAACACATACAAGCACACACACAGGCTAACATATACAGGTACACACACAAGCAAACACACAGGCACACATTCAGACAAACACACAGGCATATATACAGGCAAATACAGAACAGCACACACCGGCACACATTCTGGCACAAATATGCAAGCACACACAGAGGCACACACATGCAAGACCATAGGCACAATCAGAGGCAAACTCACAGGCACACATACAAAAGCACGTAAACAGGCAAATACATAGGCACACATGAAAACCCACAGGCACAGACCAACCATGCCCTAACTACTTTTTCCTCTATCCTAAGACTGCACCTACCGTTTATTTTTGTTAGATGTCTGCTCTCTATACACTTCCATTCCTCACTCTGGTTGTCTCCAAGCTCTCCATTTTTACTGGACCAGCACAACTACCCCTCTATCGCTACAGAGACTCTCCTCTTTCTTGCAGAACTGGTCCTTCAACTCAATTCCTTTTAGTTCAACGGAGAGTTCTTTGACCAAGTCAGTAGATACATCAATGATGACATAGGTCTCACTGATATGCCAGAGGCTGACCTATCTAGGTTCTTTAACTTCATCAACAACTTCCACCCTGCTATCCCATTCATCTCTCACATATCCACTGTCTCTGTCAATTTCCACGACACTGTTGTCCCCATCCCTCCCCCCCCCCCCCCCCCTCCCCACCTTAACACTTCGGTGTACTACAAACCCACTGATGCATATAGTTACCTCTTGTATACTTCCTCTCATCCTCGGGCTTGTCATGACTCCTTGCCTTTCTCGTAACTTCTCCATCTCCGTCGGTTATGCCAAGACAATGATGACTTTCTATGCCAAGCACAGGAAATGTTGGGTGTTCTTCCATAGAAGGCAGTATCCGGAGAATGTTCTTACCTCTGCCCTAGAGCGGGTTCTCCCTATCTCATGAACAAGAGGCCCTCAACCCCTGCCACAAAACCTCCTTGGATAGAATCAAGTTAATATTGACCTATCACCCCCGCAGTACTGCTGTTAAACTGATCCTGTATCGCCACCTACCTCTTCTCCAAGCTGACCCAGTGGCGCGGGAAGTGTTCAGTGAGCCACCCTTGCTGGCATATAGACAGGATAAAAATTTGAGGGACCTCCTAGTCCACAGCCATTTGAAAACTGTCAATATATATATACTATATACTATTTCTCTTTTTTTAAATTACATTTTTTTTTCCATTTAATATGTATATATTATATAACTCTTTCTGCCTCTTCTCTCGCCATATCTATTCTTCAATTTCATTTTTTTTTCACTCAGTTTTCCAGTCTTTGTTTTCATTGTTTTCTATTTTTTATTTATGCTCTTAGTGTACTATCGACTTCCGGTTTCCAGTTCAGTGGCAGACATTTTTGTTCCAACATGTGACACACATCAGGGAGTGTTTTCACTTATTTTTCTAATTTTATGTTCACCACTTAATTCTCACTTTCTTTCCGTTCTGTTTTTTGTTTGTCTGTCCGTGACGAAGTCCTTGTGGCTGCAACGTAAGTTTTTTCTTGCCCTGTCTCTTAGTAAGACGTATTACTATTTGTGTTTTTCATTCTATCGCTCTACCCTGTCTTACGTCAGTTCTCCTCATGTACTCATATCAGGCACAGACATAGGAAGACACACAGGTACAGACAGTTACACAGGCACACATACACAAGCACACTCACAGGCACATACATATGCACACACATGATCACATACAGGCACACACACAAGTGCACACAGGCACATAATATGTACACACATGCATACACAGGAACACATACAGGCACACACACAGGCACATACACAAGTGCACACAAGCACATATATATGTACACACATGCACGCACAGAAACATATACTGGCACACATACAGGAACACATGGGTACATAAAAAAGGCACACACACAGTCACACACACAAGTACAGATACAGTTACACACAGGTACAGATACAGGCACACACACAGTCACACATACAGGCACAACTACAGGAACACACACAGGTACAGATACAGGCACACACACAGGAACAGATACAGACAAATATATAGGTACGCACAAAGGTACATACACAGGTACAGATACAGGCACACACACACAGGTACAGATACAGGAACACAGAATTAAGCATACATGTACAGATACATGAAGGACAACTTACAGAACCGTTTAGGATTAGAACAGGAGTGAGACAGGGATGCCTCTTGTCCCCATTTCTTTTCTTACTAGCAATGGATTTTATTATGAAAACAGTGACATCACACAATATAAATTGAATCTAGTGGAATCTCCCTAAACAGTTGATTATCTAGATTTTGCAGATGACTTGGCTCTTCTGTCCCATAACCATAATCAGATGCAAAACAAACTGAAAATACTTGATGATAGATCACAACAAGTGGGCCTGAAAATACACAGGGAAAAGACAAAGATTATGAGAATAAATGCAAGAAATGATAACAAGGTTGGACTTGAAGAAACACCAATAAAAGATGTAGAATTGTACACATATCTTGGCAGTAATATAGACAAAGTTGGAGGGACAGATAGTGATATCAAAATAAGAATCCAAAAAGCAAGAGGAGCTTTCATTGCATTGGGAAACATATGGAGAACAAGAGAAATCAAGTCCAACACGAAAATAAGAATCTTCAACTTAAATATCAAGTCAGTCCTATTGTATGGCTCTGAAACATGGAGAACAACAAAAACGACAACCAAAATGCTACTGACCTTTATAAACGGGTGCTTGCGTAGAAAAGGACTGAAATGGTAAGTGGAACTGATGACAAGAATCAGACTAAGTGCCAGTGGAACAAGAGTTAAGAAGAAGACTTTGGAGATGGATAGGACACACACTGAGGACACCTGTTGATAGCATTACAAGGCAGTCCTTGTTCTGGAATTCCCAGGGAAAGAGAGGCAGTGGAAGAAAAAAAAACACAGAGAAGAGAACTGGACACAGGTGAAAATGATAAGGAAAACATGGAAAGAACTTGAGCGGATGGCACAGGACAGGAAGACTTGGCATGTGTTTGTTGAAGGCCTATGCTCCTCGGGGAGCTAAAGGGTATCGACATTTTCTCCTCTCATCTGCTTGCTGTGTGAGCTTCTATTCACCCAATCTGAGGTGGCACCATAGATAGCATCGCCACTTGATGCGATCGGCAACTTCATCCTCCCAGGTTGCTGGATTTGTGTTCAGTGCCCTCATGGCTCTCTTGCACACATCTTTGAATATCAGCTGTGGTCGCCCATCTGTTCTTTTGCCATCTGCCAGTTGTCCGTAGAAGGTATCTTTCGGGATGTGATCATCTTCCATGCAGCAGACATGGCCAAGCCAATGTAGTCTGCACTGTCTAAGCAGTGTATACATGCTTTGGAGGCCAGCACATGACAACACCTCAGCATGTGTCATTTTACCTTTTCACAAAATACTGAGGATGTGGCATAGACACCATAGTTGGAATGTACTGAGCCTTCTTTCTTGCTCAGCATAGGATGTCCATGTCTCACTGCCATATAGATGTGTACTGGTGACGCAGGCATTATATACCACAGCTTTGGTCTTCGTTGTGAGTTTGGAGTTTCCTCAAACACAAAGGTAGCTGCAGTTTTGCCGATGCGGCTGTAAATTTCTGTGTTCAGAGAGAGTTTGTCGTTGATGGTACAGTAGATGTGATGTCAGTAGACCACAGGTATGTGAAGTGGTGCCCCACTGCCAATTCATAGTTATCTATAGCGATAACTGGTGCAACATCCACAACCAGACTCAGCACATTTGTTTTCTTTAGACTTATTGTGAGGCCAAAGTACTTGCATGCTTGGATGAAACAACTGTCACAGAACAATTTCATGAGTGTGAAAGATGATAGTGATTGGCGTTAAGGGTCACTGAACTGATGTTGTCAACACTTGTTTAAGTGTAACTCAGTTACTGAGTTAAGGTCTGACTTGATGTCAGCATTGTTGTGACTTGTGTGTGTGCTAGGAGAGAGCGATTTAGTGAATACAAGTTTGGGGTGTGAGATTAGTCGGTGTTTGACAGCCGAGTCTGTGATTTGTAGCCGAGCTGTGGGCTCGTGTCGTGATTTGAATCTGTATTAACCACACGATCATATTTTCTGCGCTCAAAATCTAGAGTAAAAAGTCCAAATATAAGAACCAATCAGAACACTCCTTTTCTAGTGTCTATAAAGAAACATTATAGATTAAGCAGAAAGGGCCTAATCTCTGTTTTTGACGGGAAGGAGTTATTTTATTTCTTTAATAATAGCGATAATTAAAAATAAATACATAGCTAGTATCACATCTGATATATTACTTTATAAATAGGTACAAATCAGGCCTCATAAAAGTAAGTCAATTAAGAGAAAAATTTATTTTAGTAATATTGTTACATCAGAGTAACACCCAATTTAATTACTTAAAAATTCTCTAGAGTGAAATGCAAGGAAATAGCTAATGAATATACATATAGAACCATAGAGATAAATTGGTCGTTTTATTACCACTTTAAATAATTAAAATCGGTTCAATAATAACTGTGATATAAAATAAATAAGATTATTCACTTTGTACAGGCAAGTTATAAAACCGTTTAAAGTAAGATTCTTTAAAATATTTTGAACTGTGCTCTGATTGGCTAGTCGTATCGCTATGAATAGATGGGAAACATAGGAAGTTTTGCCACAAATTTTATAATTCAAACCAAGTTGTACGAAATATAGCAGACGGTGCATGCCACATCCTTTGCCGTTCTGAACTGAAAGCAAATCTAGAGAGCTGTTTGACGGCCTGTCAGCTTGTGTTTGTATACCTGATGGTAAGAAAGACCTATCTATATATGTTTATATATACATATATTTGTATATATATTATTAATCAATTGCCTGTGTATTTCAAACGATATGTTCGGTAATGTGTAGAAGTGAAATCACAAATGTGTTGCTGCTATACTGACCCACTTGTAAAAGTGTGTAGTTCTAAATACGACAGGCCAGAAATGGAAACAGTTAAGATATTTGCTAATTATGGCACAAGTGAGCATTGTTAGTCTGTTAGTGTGTTTGATTGAGTATTTTCTTCTGGAGTTACACATTGATCATGTACGTAAGATAGCAGTACAGGAATTGTTGGCATGAAGCAATCAAGTTGTCACTTATGATTATGTACTTAACCAAATCATGGTATGGAGGCCAATCTTGGGCTAAGGATTCTATCATAGAATTAGTACAGAAAAAGAATATTCATATGGAACTGGCTGTAGGAGGAAAAGTATATGTCCAGTGCAACCTGTTAGCACAATTACGGAAAGGGTAAGTTGTGATGTTGAGTGTGAGTGTGTGAACTGAAGCAGATACCTACATGGAATGTGATCATTCCTTTATTCCAGGTTATGTCTCACTAGTGCTAAGAAAGCACCTGTCATTGTTGAGGAAGTCTGTGGGTGACTAAAGTTCTACAGAAACCCAGAACTACGCCCAGCTTCCAAGCTTTGAGCTGCAAATTGTGTGGTCAGGGAAGGTGGAGAAAAGATCATCATTTACCAGGATCTCAGATAAGTGAACTGTGGGTTCACTGCACAGCTCTATCCAGATATTCATCAAAAAGTTTCACACGCATAAAACTTATCCCTTAATGAAGAAAACAAGGACTAAAATTACTTATGTGTCTCTTACAAGCCAGAGAAAGCGAATAAACTAGTAGGAGAGACTTAATGTGAAATTAGTAGTACTTCACCTTTTTTATTCAGGAGGGAAGATTCTTTCCAGTTTATTTATTTTTATATGTATATATCATTACAGTTCTTTTGAGTATTCCTGACCGGAAAAGATTTTACGGTTCAGGACAAATAAAATTGTAAATAATTGCATTCAGACTTGTTTGATAAGCTGTATTAAGTTTAAAGTTCTGTATTTGAAATTCATTATAGATATTACTTTAAAATACCCCTAGATAACTAGTCAACCAAAACCAAACATATACTCATTAATCTTTGTGGGATCACAAGAGGTAGCAGTTAGGAACTCAGAGTACATCATCATCATCTTCTTATCTGGGAACTTACATAGCTTGACAGCACTTTGATGTCTATACACCCTTGCTCTTTTCAGAGAAGGGGGTATTACTTATAAGACCAGTCTCTTATCTGGCACTATCCTGGTATCCTCTGATACACCTATGGGTCCAGGATATCTGTAATTCATAACATCCAAACCTCTCGCTACATATTGGGGTCCTGTCCGGGATTTTTCTACTCATACCCTGGGGCCTTGACTTAAGATAATAATAGTAAAAGTAGGAATAAGATAAAATAATAAGACAAAGAAAGTCTAGTAATAACATTAATCACATTGTGGTGACTGGATGAGCTGTCAGTGAATATAATTAATTAAGTTGTTTGTAATTACAGTTATTAGTACTCTATTTGTTAATAATTTGTTTAAGATTGCAATAGAATGGCTGACTTGGCAAAATTTAGGTCTGCTGCAGTGCAGGCGGCAAAAGAACTTGGCATGAGTGGGGACGATTTGATTAAATATGTTACCACAGAATGTGATAAATTTATAGACAGAGAAGATAGGAGGTTAGAAACAGAGAGAAGATTACAATTAGAGGCTGAAGCTAATAAATTACAATTAGAGGCTGAAGCTAAGAAATTACAATTAGAGGCTGATAGGGAGGCTGAAGCAAAAAGATTACAATTAGAGGCTGATAGGGAGGTTAGGCAAATGGAGGCTGCAAAAGAGGAAAAGAGATTGCAAATTGAGGCTGAGGAAAGACAAGCTGCTGAAAGGGAGGCAGAGGAGAAAAGATTGCAAAGGGAACATGAGTTAAAATTGAAAGAGTTGGAACTTCAAGGACATGTTACAGGAAATGGAAGCAGCCCCACTACCTCTGATACTAGTGCAAGTCAGGGTGCCTCAAATTCAGCCATGAACTTCCATTTAGATCCATGTGTGGAGAAAGAAGATGATATTGAGTCCTATCTCAGTAGATATGAAAGGCTAGCTACTAACTATGGCCTAGAAAAGGAGAAGTGGAGCTTAAAATTATCACAAGAGCTGAGAGGAACTTCTTTTGAAGTTTTCTCCAAATTAAGTAGGGAAGACCAAGAAGATTATGAACTATTAAAGCAAGCGTTGTTAGTTAGATACGAAAAGAATGCTGAATTTTATAGAAAGAAATTTAGAACTACCAAGCTGCTGTCTGGAGAAACTTGCCACCAATTCTCTGCAAGACTAGAAACCTACTTGGAGAAATGGACTGCTCTGGGGAAAACCAAAGACCTAAAAGAAATGGTCATGATGGAGCAAGTAAGAGAGTCCATGCCTCCAGACATGAGAAAATTTCTCATGGAACAAGGTGCCGAGAGGTTGGGAGAGATTCTCACAGTTGCTGAGAGATATCTAGCAGCTCAGAAAGAAGTAGCTGGTATCAGGAAGAAACAAGTAGATATTAATAAAACCCCACAAGACCAAGATGAGTATAATAATAGGGATCAACCACCTAGATTCAAACAAAATTATGACAGGTCTAGATATGAACAAAGAGACAGAAACCATCAGAAGCAAGAAAAGAAACCCTACAGACCATAAGGGAGATGGTGTAAAATATGTAGGATGAACAACCATAATACAATTGAATGTGGTAGGAAAGTTCCTCCATATCACGCTGCATGCATGATAACAGTGGACAAGGGAAGGAAGAAACTGACAGACAGTCAGATAGATCTCCATCATCCCCCCATCTGTGAAGAAGTAGTATGTAATGGTACGAAAGTCAAGTGCCTTTACGATTCAGGTTTGGAATTTGACTCAGTTGTGAGTGCAACCCTGGTGCACCCTGACCAGTATACCACAGACAAAGTGGAGATACAAGGGGCATTAAAAGGAACAGCCACCATGACACTTCCCGTAGCCAATATCAATGTCAAAACTAGGTACGTGGAAGGAGTGATCAGTGCAGCAGTGTGTGATGATCCTAATTACCCGCTGGTGTTAGGAAAAAGATTTGTCTTCTTGGGTACACCACTAAAACCTGTGTTCATGGCAACATTCCTGACCAGGTCAAGCCCTATGAAGGGGGAGGAACCACCACTTAATATTCATCCTAAACAGATGAAAAAGGCCTAGGCAAAAGATAAATCATTAAAACCTTGCTTTGGCAAATTGCCAAATAGCCATAACCCCCCTAAGAAAGGACAATTTTATTTGAAGGATGGACTGCTTTACAGGAAAGCGGGAGCAGGACCAAAGGGGCATGGCCAGTTAGTACTGCCAGTTTCATATAGGGACAAAGTTATGGCACAAGCACATGTTGTACCAGACGGTGGACATCAGAAGATTGGTACCACCTGTCAAAGGACATCAGTGAGATATTATTGGCCAGGCGTAGCTGCAGACATTGCAAAATTTGTGGAGGCCTATGATCAGTGCAGGCAACGGGCTGATCACCCGTTTGCCAGTCACTTCGATTACGGAAACAACAGCAAATGGGTTGATTTGCCGTTGCCCTAAAGACGCCACTAGGCGTGATGGGAAACAATGGCAAAGAAAACCTATCTGCTGTTGCCCTAAGACGCCACTAGGCGTAATGGCCACTGACTGCTTTGACGGTCGGTTGCTAAGGACGGAAGAAGAAGATGATCAGTGTAGCAAGGTAAATTCCCCAAGTTGGGAAAATCATCATGAGCTAGAAAAGCATTGTGGCGAACATGGGCCTGAAAATAAAAGGAGAAATAAACATGAAAAGGTAGATGTCGTGGATAAGAAGGCACTTTTTCACACACAGTCTTCCAATAAAAGTTACAATGGCAACTCTACGTATGGCACAAAGAGTAAACAAAAACACAGACCAGTTTCACCCAACACACTGTAGATCGGAATTCTTGGAACTGGCTAAAAATAGTAATGAGGTTAATCGGCCAACATTGAAACCAAAACTAAATGATAACCTTCGAAAAGTGGGGAGTGGCGTTTGGTCAATTGGCCTAATGTCAAGCTCACTTATACGGCTATTAACTTAGCATTATAAGAGCACCGGTGATAGTGGTAGTTGGCCGGCCCTACACAGTCCATTGGAAGTATTGTACGGACATTGGATTGAAATCACATATTACATAGCAATGCTACAGGGTGAATTGATTCTTGGTGCAGGAATTCATTTCCCCATATATTATATTATTTTACAAGTGATGTTAGGCTGAGAAAACAGCTGGTGAACATGGACTCTACCTGAATTGCAGGAAAGTGAAAGAGCCATTAGCGACTACAGTATTAGTAAAGGGTTTTACCAGATTCCGTCAAGCCTGAGCTCAGACCAACTGATGGCTGTGATCACATCGGAGGGGCACATTGAATTCATATGTTGCTTTTGGAGTGGAATTACTCCGAGTGTTTTATCCAGGCTGATGAGGAAATTACTGGGTCCCTTACATAACTCAGCTATCACCAATTTTATAGATCTCCTCCTCATAAATATTACAAACTTGGGGAACATCTAAAAATCTCTGGACATGTCATTGAGCAGATTCAGAGAAGAGAAATGGTGAACTTTGATTGATAATCAGCATTTGACAGGCAGAAGCACCTGTGCTGTTTTATTAACATAGCATGAGGGATTATCTCTGGATTGCAGAGGTCTGAGGCATATTTCTTGAGTAGTGCCTACTTGATTGACCCACCTGCAGGAAACCAGGATAACACTAAGGCAGAGGGAAATTCAATTTAAGCTAATATGATGTGATAGTAATACAGATGGGAAAGCTGCACTAGTGGTTCACGCTTTTCTAACGGGGGAGATGTGTCGTGATTTGAATCTGTATTAACCACACGATCATATTTTCCGCGCTCAAAATCTAGAGTAAAAAGTCCAAATATAAGAACCAATCAGAACACTCCTTTTCTAGTGTCTATAAAGAAACATTTTAGATTAAGCAAAAAGATCATCATTTACCAGGATCTCAGATAAGTGAACTGTGGGTTCACTGCACAGCTCTATCCAGATATTCATCAAAAAGTTTCACACGCATAAAACTTATCCCTTAATGAAGAAAACAAGGACTAAAATTACTTATGTGTCTCTTACAAGCCAGAGAAAGCGAATAAACTAGTAGGAGAGACTTAATGTGAAATTAGTAGTACTTCACCTTTTTTATTCAGGAGGGAAGATTCTTTCCAGTTTATTTATTTTTATATGTATATATCATTACAGTTCTTTTGAGTATTCCTGACCGGAAAAGATTTTACGGTTCAGGACAAATAAAATTGTAAATAATTGCATTCAGACTTGTTTGATAAGCTGTATTAAGTTTAAAGTTCTGTATTTGAAATTCATTATAGATATTACTTTAAAATACCCCTAGATAACTAGTCAACCAAAACCAAACATATACTCATTAATCTTTGTGGGATCACAAGAGGTAGCAGTTAGGAACTCAGAGTACATCATCATCATCTTCTTATCTGGGAACTTACATAGCTTGACAGCACTTTGATGTCTATACACCCTTGCTCTTTTCAGAGAAGGGGGTATTACTTATAAGACCAGTCTCTTATCTGGCACTATCCTGGTATCCTCTGATACACCTATGGGTCCAGGATATCTGTAATTCATAACATCCAAACCTCTCGCTACATATTGGGGTCCTGTCCGGGATTTTTCTACTCATACCCTGGGGTCTTGACTTAAGATAATAATAGTAAAAGTAGGAATAAGATAAAATAATAAGACAAAGAAAGTCTAGTAATAACATTAATCACATTGTGGTGACTGGATGAGCTGTCAGTGAATATAATTAATTAAGTTGTTTGTAATTACAGTTATTAGTACTCTATTTGTTAATAATTTGTTTAAGATTGCAATAGAATGGCTGACTTGGCAAAATTTAGGTCTGCTGCAGTGCAGGCGGCAAAAGAACTTGGCATGAGTGGGGACGATTTGATTAAATATGTTACCACAGAATGTGATAAATTTATAGACAGAGAAGATAGGAGGTTAGAAACAGAGAGAAGATTACAATTAGAGGCTGAAGCTAATAAATTACAATTAGAGGCTGAAGCTAAGAAATTACAATTAGAGGCTGATAGGGAGGCTGAAGCAAAAAGATTACAATTAGAGGCTGATAGGGAGGTTAGGCAAATGGAGGCTGCAAAAGAGGAAAAGAGATTGCAAATTGAGGCTGAGAAAAGACAAGCTGCTGAAAGGGAGGCAGAGGAGAAAAGATTGCAAAGGGAACATGAGTTAAAATTGAAAGAGTTGGAACTTCAAGGACATGTTACAGGAAATGGAAGCAGCCCCACTACCTCTGATACTAGTGCAAGTCAGGGTGCCTCAAATTCAGCCATGAACTTCCATTTAGATCCATGTGTGGAGAAAGAAGATGATATTGAGTCCTATCTCAGTAGATATGAAAGGCTAGCTACTAACTATGGCCTAGAAAAGGAGAAGTGGAGCTTAAAATTATCACAAGAGCTGAGAGGAACTTCTTTTGAAGTTTTCTCCAAATTAAGTAGGGAAGACCAAGAAGATTATGAACTATTAAAGCAAGCGTTGTTAGTTAGATACGAAAAGAATGCTGAATTTTATAGAAAGAAATTTAGAACTACCAAGCTGCTGTCTGGAGAAACTTGCCACCAATTCTCTGCAAGACTAGAAACCTACTTGGAGAAATGGACTGCTCTGGGGAAAACCAAAGACCTAAAAGAAATGGTCATGATGGAGCAAGTAAGAGAGTCCATGCCTCCAGACATGAGAAAATTTCTCATGGAACAAGGTGCCGAGAGGTTGGGAGAGATTCTCACAGTTGCTGAGAGATATCTAGCAGCTCAGAAAGAAGTAGCTGGTATCAGGAAGAAACAAGTAGATATTAATAAAACCCCACAAGACCAAGATGAGTATAATAATAGGGATCAACCACCTAGATTCAAACAAAATTATGACAGGTCTAGATATGAACAAAGAGACAGAAACCATCAGAAGCAAGAAAAGAAACCCTACAGACCATAAGGGAGAGGGTGTAAAATATGTAGGATGAACAACCATAATACAATTGAATGTGGTAGGAAAGTTCCTCCATATCACGCTGCATGCATGATAACAGTGGACAAGGGAAGGAAGAAACTGACAGACAGTCAGATAGATCTCCATCATCCCCCCATCTGTGAAGAAGTAGTATGTAATGGTACGAAAGTCAAGTGCCTTTACGATTCAGGTTTGGAATTTGACTCAGTTGTGAGTGCAACCCTGGTGCACCCTGACCAGTATACCACAGACAAAGTGGAGATACAAGGAGCATTAAAAGGAACAGCCACCATGACACTTCCCGTAGCCAATATCAATGTCAAAACTAGGTACGTGGAAGGAGTGATCAGTGCAGCAGTGTGTGATGATCCTAATTACCCGCTGGTGTTAGGAAAAAGATTTGTCTTCTTGGGTACACCACTAAAACCTGTGTTCATGGCAACATTCCTGACCAGGTCAAGCCCTATGAAGGGGGAGGAACCACCACTTAATATTCATCCTAAACAGATGAAAAAGGCCTAGGCAAAAGATAAATCATTAAAACCTTGCTTTGGCAAATTGCCAAATAGCCATAACCCCCCTAAGAAAGGACAATTTTATTTGAAGGATGGACTGCTTTACAGGAAAGCGGGAGCAGGACCAAAGGGGCATGGCCAGTTAGTACTGCCAGTTTCATATAGGGACAAAGTTATGGCACAAGCACATGTTGTACCAGACGGTGGACATCAGGTGGACATGTCATTGACAGATTCAGAGAAGAGAAATGGTGAACTTGATTGATAATCAGCATTTACCACCTGCAAAGCACATCAGTGCTGTATATTATTGGCCAGGCGTAGCTGCAGACATTGCAAAATTTGTGGAGGCCTATGATCAGTGTAGCAAGGTAAATTCCCCAAGTTGGGAAAATCATCATGAGCTAGAAAAGCATTGTGGCGAACATGGGCCTGAAAATAAAAGGAGAAATAAACATGAAAAGGTAGATGTCGTGGATAAGAAGGCACTTTTTCACACACAGTCTTCCAATAAAAGTTACAATGGCAACTCTACGTATGGCACAAAGAGTAAACAAAAACACAGACCAGTTTCACCCAACACACTGTAGATCGGAATTCTTGGAACTGGCTAAAAATAGTAATGAGGTTAATCGGCCAACATTGAAACCGAAACTAAATGATAACCTTCGAAAAGTGGGGAGTGGCGTTTGGTCAATTGGCCTAATGTCAAGCTCACTTATACGGCTATTAACTTAGCATTATAAGAGCACCGGTGATAGTGGTAGTTGGCCGGCCCTACACAGTCCATTGGAAGTATTGTACGGACATTGGATTGAAATCACATATTACATAGCAATGCTACAGGGTGAATTGATTCTTGGTGCAGGAATTCATTTCCCCATATATTATATTATTTTACAAGTGATGTTAGGCTGAGAAAACAGCTGGTGAACATGGACTCTACCTGAATTGCAGGAAAGTGAAAGAGCCATTAGCGACTACAGTATTAGTAAAGGGTTTTACCAGATTCCGTCAAGCCTGAGCTCAGACCAACTGATGGCTGTGATCACATCGGAGGGGCACATTGAATTCATATGTTGCTTTTGGAGTGGAATTACTCCGAGTGTTTTATCCAGGCTGATGAGGAAATTACTGGGTCCCTTACATAACTCAGCTATCACCAATTTTATAGATCTCCTCCTCATAAATATTACAAACTTGGGGAACATCTAAAAATCTCTGGACATGTCATTGAGCAGATTCAGAGAAGAGAAATGGTGAACTTTGATTGATAATCAGCATTTGACAGGCAGAAGCACCTGTGCTGTTTTATTAACATAGCATGAGGGATTATCTCTGGATTGCAGAGGTCTGAGGCATATTTCTTGAGTAGTGCCTACTTGATTGACCCACCTGCAGGAAACCAGGATAACACTAAGGCAGAGGGAAATTCAATTTAAGCTAATATGATGTGATAGTAATACAGATGGGAAAGCTGCACTAGTGGTTCACGCTTTTCTAACGGGGGAGATGTGTCGTGATTTGAATCTGTATTAACCACACGATCATATTTTCCGCGCTCAAAATCTAGAGTAAAAAGTCCAAATATAAGAACCAATCAGAACACTCCTTTTCTAGTGTCTATAAAGAAATTTTTAGATTAAGCAAAAAGATCATCATTTACCAGGATCTCAGATAAGTGAACTGTGGGTTCACTGCACAGCTCTATCCAGATATTCATCAAAAAGTTTCACACGCATAAAACTTATCCCTTAATGAAGAAAACAAGGACTAAAATTACTTATGTGTCTCTTACAAGCCAGAGAAAGCGAATAAACTAGTAGGAGAGACTTAATGTGAAATTAGTAGTACTTCACCTTTTTTATTCAGGAGGGAAGATTCTTTCCAGTTTATTTATTTTTATATGTATATATCATTACAGTTCTTTTGAGTATTCCTGACCGGAAAAGATGTTACGGTTCAGGACAAATAAAATTGTAAATAATTGCATTCAGGCTTGTTTGATAAGCTGTATTAAGTTTAAAGTTCTGTATTTGAAATTCATTATAGATATTACTTTAAAATACCCCTAGATAACTAGTCAAACAAAACCAAACATATACTCATTAATCTTTGTGGGATCACGAGAGGTAGCAGTTAGAAACTCAGAGTACATCATCATCATCTTCTTATCTGGGAACTTACATAGTTTGACCCCACTTTGATGTCTATACACCCTTGCTCTTTTCAGAGAAGGGGGTATTACTTATAAGACCAGTCTCTTATCTGGCACTATCCTGGTATCCTCTTATACACCTATGGGTCCAGGATATCTGTAATTCATAACATCCAAACCTCCGGGAGGAACTTGGTTAATGGTTATGAAGTAGACATAATGGTTATGTCATAGGCGACGCGTTTTCCGCCTAGCAGTGTTCCTGGAGGAACTTTATGTTTAATGTTCGTAGAGAACATGGTAAGGGGTTGAGTTTGTCCCACCTTCGAGCTACTGTGGAGTAAGGGGTGTAGTTCCCACCTTGTAGCTATACTTGAATAAGTACAGGCAAAGTTTATTGTCCTGCCTGGAGGAAATTATGTGAATTTATATGGCGATGTTTCATGCCGCCAATCACTTGTAATAAGTGATCCACACCTGGATGGTGATTTATTAGTGTGATGGTGTTTTCCGCACATATGGATGTTTAGTGTACTGTCTGTGTACGTCAGTCCATGGATATTGTAGTGAGTGTTATTTCCTACAGGCAATGTCAGCCTGGATGTGATGTCAGTATGCTTGCCAATATAAGTGATATTCAGGACATGTATGTGAAAGTGCAATAAATGTCAAGGGAGCCGTGGTAGCATAGTGGTTAGTGCACTGGCTTCCTAGCTCAGTGGTCTATGGTTCGATCCCCAGATGAGGTGGGATTTTTTTAGGCCGCAAACGGCTCCTGGGTTGACCCAGCCCCAATTGGGTACCAGAGCAAATCTGGGAAGGTTAAGGCGGCCAGCGTGATGCTGACCACATCACCCCTAGTGTGCTGATGGTCACAAAAATATGGGCCTAACACCATATTCCCAATATGCCTCAATGGGCGTGTAACGGGATCCTTTATCTTTTTATCATCGTTTATGGTCCCTGACAAGTAGGATACATCTTTTATATCCTTACAGCAATTCATCAAGCTCAGAAGCTCCTGTTGACTTTGAGTGACGAATGCAGTGTCATCAGTGAATAACAAGTCTCTTATAGTGACCCTTCTGATTTGTGTTTTTGCCTTCAGCCTTACAAGGTTAAACAGTTGGCAATCTGACCTTGTGTGAAGGCATATTCCTTCAGCTGCGTCTCTGAATGCATGTTTTAAGAATAAGGCAAAGAAGATCCCAAAGAGGGTTGGAGCCTGAATGCAGCCTTGTTTAACACCACTACATATGTCAAAGGGCTGTGATGTGCTTCCAGCATACTGGACTGTTCCCTTCATGTCTTCATGTAATGGCTTAATCATTTCCAGCAATTTAGCAGGGCAGCCTATTTTAAGGAGGGTTTTGAAGTGTTCATCCCTACTAACCAAGTCAAATGCCATTGAGGTCTATTAAGGCAATATATAAAGGCCTTTTCTGCTCTCTTTATTTTTCCTGATGCTGACAGAGAGACACGATAACGTCTGTTGTTGATCTTCCAGCTCGGAATCCACACTGTGCCTTTGGATATATGCGCTCAGTTAACTTATGTAGTCACATTAAGGTACAGATAAGGTACAGATACAGTCACACACAGGTACAGAGACAGGCCCACACACAGGTACAAATTCAGGTACAGGCACACATAGAGGTACAGATACAGTGTTAAGAATAGAACTGGTGTAAGGGGAAGTAAACTGGAGTATGTTAGTAGTTGAAATAGATTTTGAGTTATAGCACTTAGTTGCTTGTTAGCTATCGAATTATTTAGAGAGTATCTCGTGATAGTTTCGAGAGACAGATTACAGACAGCGTGAAAAGCGCTGATATATTTATTCTGTATTGTTTTGAGTTGGGTGAGAGAAGCTCGCGGCTAGCCCGCAATTGTTTGTGTTGTGTGAACAGTGAGAAAGTCTCGTGACTGCTTTTGAGCGGAACGAGTGTGTTATCTGGGGAGAGTGTTCTGGGCGTTTGACCGGGGAAGGTCAAGACAGTGTTTTTGGGAAGTGTGAAATGCCTGTACAGTGCTGAATTTAAAAATGCCGACGGATTTTTCGCTGTGGGTACAGCGTAGTATGAAACTGCAGTTTGAATTATTGTGGAAATGTTTATAATTGCAGTGTGCAATCTTTAAAGGCCATTAGTTCTTGTGTGAGGAGTATTGATGAATAAGAGTACTTTAGGCCATGAATCATGATCGCTGCTGAGTGCAGGATTCTTTATAGTGATGAGTTTAATAAGAGTACTTTAGGCCATGAATCATGATAACTGCTGAGTGCAGGATTCTTTATAGTGCTGAATTTAATAAGAGTACTTTAGGCCATGAATCATGATCGCTGCTGAGTGCAGGTTTCTTTATAGTGATGAGTTTAATAAGAGTACTTTAGGCCATGAATCATGATAACTGCTGAGTGCAGGATTCTTTATAGTGCTGAATTTAATAAGAGTACTTTAGGCCATGAATCATGATCGCTGCTGAGTGCAGGATTCTTTATAGTGATGAGTTTAATAAGAGTACTTTAGGCCATGAATCATGATAACTGCTGAGTGCAGGATTCTTTATAGTGCTGAATTTAATAAGAGTACTTTAGGCCATGAGTTGTGATAGCTGCTGAGGGCAGGATTCTTTATAACGCTGAGTTTAATATGAGTACTCTAGGCCATGTATTATGATATCATTGTAGCTGCCGAGTGTGCAGTCCTTATGTGGTAATTTATATCTTGTGTTGTGCTGTGAACGGTATTCTATGTGTATTTCATATCAATGTGTTGTGACGTGAATAAACCCATATGAAATGTCACCAGTCGTTTACAACCCTTCATGACTCATGTGTATGCACCTGTGGCGTGAACGACTAAACCAACACACGCACTTAATATTACAGAGGTGACAGGGAACTTAACACGTATTTAGAAATAGCCCCGGAGTGGGCGTGGCCTATTTATATCGAGAACCTGTTCATCGCTTACCAGTAGACTTCTACAGTGTTCGCCTGGGTGGCGTATATGTATGTATCAAATGTAGACATTACCAGATACACAACACAACAGTAACGTTAGCAGATAATCAATAAGACACCATACACCAAAACTTTGTATACAGTGACATCCTATTTGCAACATACAGATACAGGCATATACACACATATGAACACACACATGTACATATACAAGCATACACACATGAACACACACAGGTACAGATACAGGTACAGACATACACACTCACATACATAGGTACAGACACAGGCAAACACACATGAACACACACAGGCAAAGATATAAAATCACACACAGTCACACACAGGTACGAATACAGGTACAGAAACAGGCATACAGTCACAAACACAGGTACAGATACAGACACACACATGAACACACACAGGTACAAATACAGGTACAGAAACAGGCATACAGTCACAAACACAGGTACAGATACAGACACACACATGAACACACATAGGTACAGATATAAAATCACACACAGTCACACACAGGTACGAATACAGGTACAGAAATAGGCATACAGTCACAAACACAGGTGCAGATACAGACACACACATGAACACACATAGGTACAGATACAGGCATATACACATGAACACACAGGTATAGATACAGTTCCAGTCACACACACACAGATACAGGCACACACAGGTACAGATAAGGTACACACAGAGTCACACACAGTCACACACAGGCACATGAACACAAAGTCACACACAGGCACACACAGTCTCACATACAGGTACAGACATGGGTACACGCACATGCAAATATACACAAGCACACACACACACAAACACCAGGCACACATACACAAGTGTATACACAGGCAGACATACACAAACACTCACACAGGCATACACAATGGCAGACATACAGGCACACACACAGGAACAGACACAGTCACACATACACATCACACACACAACAGGTAAATATACACAAGCATGCGCAGACAAGCACACTCATAGACAAACACACTGGCATACCCACAGGCAGACACAGGTACACATACTGGCATGCGCATAGGTACACATAAATGCACACATACACACACGTGTGTATATATATATATATATATATATATATATATATATATATATATATATATATATATATATATATATATATATATATATATATATATATATATATATATATATATTTGAGGTGTGTTCAAATGAAACCCGCCCGTGCTGCGCCAAGTGGACATTTGTAGGAGGAGCATGATGACGTCACATCTGACGTAATAAGCACACACGAATGTACAAGTGTGTAAGTGTTCATTCTCCTAGTATTCATTGTTTGTGCTGCAGACCATTAAAATAATGGCCGGTGTGATACGGAATCCGTCCAAGGTCGATCAGCGAGCGGTGATCCAGTTCCTTACAGCCGAAGGATGTCGACCAGTCGACATTCATCACCGAATGAAAGCAGTGTATGGTGACAAAAGTGTCTAAGACTACAGTGAAAGACTGGGCATGAATGTTTCGAGAAGGACGTCAGTTAACGAAAGATCATCCGCCGCCAGGTCGGGTGCATATTGGTGCGACAGAAGAAGCCATCGCTGAGATTGATGCAACAATACGGGTGGACCGTCATCGGAGCTTACGTTCGCTAGCAGAGTAATTCGCTGTGTCTCTTGGGACAGTTCAAATGGTGGTTAGGAAGAAACTGAAGTATCGAAAGGTGTGTTCACAATGTGTCCCACGGATGCTGACCGATCACCATAAGGAAGAACACATGATGTGGAGTTTGAACCACCTGCTGTGTTATGAAGAGGAGGGTGATGCATTTCTGTTGCGCACAGTGGCAGGCGATGAGTCGTGGTGCCACCACTTTGAGCCGTGCAGCAAAACAGAGCGAGCATGCAATGGAAACACCCCGGATCACCAAAACCCAAAAAATTCAAGTCACAGATTTCCGTCGGTAAGGTTATGCTGACCGCATTTTTTTACCATGAAAGGCTTTTCTATTGGTAGACTTAAAGAGCCTGGCGTGAACATCAATGCCATCTGCTACAAAGACACACCAGACAACCAGCATACAGCCTTCAAGAATAAACGACCCGGCATGCTTTCGCGTGGTGTGATTCCTGTTGCACGACAATGCTCGTCCACATGTTGCGAACATTGTGCAGGAAGCGTTAGCAAGGAAAAGGTGGGAAGTTCTGCCACACCCAGCCTACAGTCCCGATCTGTCACCATGTGACTTTCATTTGTTCGGACCCTTAAAAAAATATCTAAAGGGACAACGATTCTACTCCGATGCAGACGTCAGGGCCTCGGTGACCAAATGGTTCAATAAGCAACCAAAGTCATTTTTCTCGGATAGCATCCACCGTCTACCCAAGCAGTGGGATGCGTGTCTGAATGCCTATGGTGACTATTTCTAAAGAACCCCACTGAGTACTTGCTTCATAATAATTGCTGTATTTAATTCTACTACTCCTGCTGATGTACCTTACATATATTTGTTATAAAGCCACTGGGACAGGTTTCATTTGAACACGCCTCGTTTCTGAACATGCCTCATTTCTGAACATGCCTCGTTTCTGAACATGAACGCACGCACGCACGCACACACACATATATATATATATATATCCTACTCGTCAAAAGTCAAGAGCCACTTAGAAAAACCTTGGTTGAAACCATAAAACAATTCTGATATAAACGTAATTGGTAACAGTCGAAACGGCATTTATTGAATACCAAATTAACATGTCACGTAAAGAAATGGAAACACACATTAAAATGCAATGAAGCTGTGTTACGCACAGAATTTTGTCTAAAGACATTGTATAATTTTTCAAAAGACATTGTATAATTTTGTCTAAAGACATTGTATAATTTTTTCTAAAGACATTGTGTAATTAACTTGTCTGAATTGTACACTTTGATTTTTCGCACAGTCTAAGCTAGATAACTCTTGTTTAACTGTGATTACATTTTGCAAGGATGGTTACCTTCGCTTGTGACGGAACTCATCGGTCCATTTTTTTTGTACGATGTGTTGGTCACTCTCCTTATATGGTAGTATCGGTCAACTGTTTCTTAGAATGATTGAAACCAGTGTTGAGGATTCTTTTGCTGTCCATATAAGGCACGATTTCTTACAAAACCTTTCTAGAAGGTCTTCAACCATCGTCTCGTTGATTATTACTCAAGTGTATGCGTTCTGCGCATGCGCGAACTTTAAGAAAGTTAGAATCGTCTTCCGCCCAGGGATTCGATGAGATGTTTTTGAGCCGAGCAGAACGCTATGTGCGTCTCTGTGATTTGTTAATAGGGAATTAGGAATCCTTTTGAGAGTTAGTGTAGCTAACAAGGTCCTTCCCTTGATTATTCAAAACGCCTGGAGGCGTGTTTTTTGTGGTGTTGATTTCGAAAGAAGGTAATACCTCATTTATGTTTCAACTCTATAATTTAACATTATGTTGACAATGGTCGATCTCTGCTCGCTCACGTATTACAGTGATAGAGGTTCTTCTACTAGAAGTCACACCCCAGGTATCTTCATACCTGTGAGTTATATGTACATGGGATATACTAAGCCCGAGGAACAGTTCTACGTCCTATGAACATCGCTATGTCAGCGATTGCACCTTTTGTCGAGGGTTAGACTTAGGAATGTTATAAAGGTCAGTTTGACCTGTACTCCATGTATGCCATTCTCGTGCGAACAGTAATGGATTTATATTGTACATCTGATCTTCCAGTATCAGAGAGGAGTATTGATAATTAGGAATATTTATGAGATGAAGCTGAGGCTATCGTCAGCTAGGATTATCTGTATCAACTTGGAGAATGTATGCAGATCCATGCAGAAACTTTAGTATGCTGAATTATATATTGAACTGTTGATGTCCATGACTCATGTAACGTACCTGTCATTTGTGGCGTCCAAATAAATGATGAAACGTCAAAGCAGTTCACCCTTTTTTATGACTTCACATGTCATACTTCATATGCTGTAACTCTGAACTACCTCACTAATATATATACAGCAACAACAACAAAACCAGATAAGACACCCTACATCTTCAACTATAATATACCTGGTGTCGATAGGGGTGGTATTTCGACAGAGCTGAAGAGTTACCACGTACTAGGACTTACACTTGCAACGTCCATAGTCATCATCCAGAAGACAGCCTTAAATCCACCCTTATCATTTTTGGAAAATTCCTGGGGGACCTGGATTTCGCAGATGATGTAGCATTCTTAAGTTCAACACCAAGACAATCCCAAGAAGCAATAAATAATTTGTGTCATCTCTCGGTTAAAATAGGTCTCCAAATAAATGCCTCTAAAACTAAAGTTATGAACTTTTCTAACGAGACCTTTGATATCATCTTGAACGGGGAAAAACTACAGAAAGTTGAAAGTTTCAATTATTTAGGCAGTAAAATGACTCAGGATGGTGACACAACAAGAGAAATTCATACTAGAATTGCTTTGGCAGCTAGCGCCTTCAATAGATTATCTAACATTTGGAAATTACGATCATTGAATATACATACCAAGCTTCGTCTGTTTAATTCAAATGTTATCTCAGTGTTAACATACGGCTGTGAGAGTTGGAAAATAACAAAATCATTGGAGAACAAGCTGAATACATTCGAGAACAAATGTCTTAGAAAACTCATGAACATCAGTTGGAAAGAATTCAAGACTAATCGACAAATAAGACAAGACTCTAGGCAGAAATATGTCTCCGACTATATAAGGAAAAGACGATGGTCATATATCAGTCGAATGCAAAACAACAGAATACCACTACAGGCGCTCACTTGGGTTCCTGAGGGTAAGAGGAAAAAAGGAAGACCAAAAGAAACACTCAGAAGAACAATAATAAGAGAAGGAAGAACGTTGGGCCTAAATAATGTGCAAGAGCTAAGAGGAGTGGCGTCACAACGAACAACCTGGAGAGCACTGGTTTCTGCCTTATGCGCCGTGTTTGGTGCTTAAAGAATTTATTATTATTATCATTTTTGGTGGCCAGTTCTGGTCCTATCATTTTTGGTAGCCAGCAGTTGGTTTAATCTGGTACCAGCACTCAAGGGGGTCAACAAACCCATGCAGCATACTACATACAACATTGCAGTTCAGCATTTTGAACTCACTTCCTTCAATGAAATATTTTGAAACTACCCGGCGTTACTGAATTTGGAAATATTTTGAAAGTACCCGGCGCTGCTCGTCAGTTTATCAAAGTTTCCTGATTGAGAAGGACAAGTGCCGATCAAGTCGATTTACTGTTCCTGATTGAGAAGGACAAGTGCCGATCAAATCGATTTACTGTCGCTGATTCAGAAGGTCAAGTGCCGATCGAATCGATTTATAGCAGTTAGAAGGTCAAGTGCCAATCGAATCCATTTATAGCAGTTAGAAGGTCAAGTGCCGATCGAATTGATTTATAGCAGTTAGAAGGTCAAGTCCCGAACATTGTACGGAAGAAGGACAAGTGCCGTAACAACATTCAATATCAGAAGCTCGTTTCCTACGTCATGGCTGTTCATGGGAGCAGATGTTGATCAACGTTGGATCATTTATCCTCAGAATGCTGATCACATCCTGTTCTGCACCGTGCTGACGCTTGGATTTATAGAAGTTAAGTGGCCTGTTTTGTTTGTGAACTGTGCCCTTCTATTCTAACTGAGCCTTCTGTACTTTCACATCCTTATTGTCAATTTGCTACATGTTATATGTTTATATGTTATATGTATATTTATATGTTTATATTTCAGCGGGTTTGGTTGGGTAGGTGACTATCATAAGAGATACCACGTCATAGAGGTCTTGTGATAGCGTTCTGTAGGAGCAATTTTCTTAATTGAAAATTTGCATGTAACATCTGTTGCTATTTTTGTTAGTTGTGATGACATGTGCATTTTTTGTTTTCGGTATTTTTTCGCATTCTTTAGTTTTGTTTGATTTGTTTGTATTTGTAGGTCTCCTCTTTTCTATTATTCAGTTCTATACACCATTTTTGTTTATACACTGTGACGTCATTTGTTTGTTTACATTCTTCGCATTTGTCAACACATTCTTTGTGATATTTACTTTTAGTTTTTGCTGTTTATTTCTTTGACTTTTGCGAATGTTTTCGTATTGTGTTTGATCTTTGTTATTATTTACATTGTCTTCGATTATTGTTATTGTTTACATAGTTAGCTTTCACTATTGTTACATATTTGCTTATGCACTATTAGCTGTATAGTGCACTTATCATAACTAACTGTTGGATTGGTTCATGCACTATTGGATGTGTAGTGCAGTTATGATAAATAGCTGATGATTATGTGATTATGCACTATTGGATGTGTAGTGCCCTTATGATTAAGAAGTGACTTGTGGTATTATTATACATTGAGTAATACAAGTTCTTTGTCAAAGACTTGTTTCCCACAGAGATTGGGGTAAACATTGTGATTAAACAAGTACTTATTTAAGTCTTGTCACTATTAAGATTGAAATAAGTTAATTAATTATTTCAGATTTGGTGACTCATAATATTAGACATCATGTCTACACTTGATTACTTTATTGAGCAAGGGAAATCCTTTGGCAAGACAGGTGATAAATTGGAAGAATATGCGACTACTCAATATGATAAAGCATTAAAAAAGGAGGGGAAAAAATGGAAATGGAAGCTGAACAAAAGAAATTGCAGATGTAGGTGGAGGAAAGGAGATTCCAAATGGAAATGGAGAAACAGAAAAGAGAAGCTGAGGAGAAAAGACTTGAAAAAGAGGCTGAAAATAAAAGATTTGAAAAAGAGGCTGAAAATAAAAGACTTGAAAAAGAGGCTGAAAATAAAAGACTTGAAAGAGAGGCTGAAGCTGAGGAAAGAAGGTTACAAAGAGAGGCTGATGAGAGAAAAGCAAAAATGAAGCATGAAGAAAAACTTTTAGCTTTGGAGTTAGAAAAGTTGAAGTTGTCTGGTAATGATAATGATGCAAATAAGGGGTCAGATAAGTTCAATGCAAGTACTTTTAAGATAAAGCTACCTGCATTCAATGCTTCCAGTGACGATATAATGTTTTATCTGGATAGATTCGAGCGTGCATGTACAACATATAACATAGATAAATCAATGTATGTTTATCAATTGTCCAACTTACTTAGAGGTGATACTTTGAGTATGTTAAGTATGGTAGATGAGCCTGACAAGAACAATTATGAGGTTATCAGGGCAGTCTTGTTAAAGAAGTACCAACTTAACGAAGATGGTTATCATCTTCAATTTAAAAATATGTTGCCAGATACTGGAGTTGAATTCTCTGAATTCATTTCAAAGATACGTCTTACTTTTTCACGTTGGGTTGAGCTGTCTAAGACAGAACATACATATGAAGCACTTATGGACTTACTACTTAGAGACAAGGTTATGTCTTCTGTCAATAAATCTTTTCTTTCTTTTCTTCATGAGCGTAAGCCTAAAAACATAAAAGAAATGGAAGAATACTGTTGCCAGTATGTGACTGCGCACCCTCACGTAACCATTAGCAACTCTAGAGTAAAAGAAGGTATGCCAGTTGCTTCGGCAGCACCATATGGCCAAAACTTCAAACGTAAATTTCAGGGTACTCAACATAATATTAATAGAAAGAGTAACCGTAATTATGATCAAAATCATAGCAATCAATCACATGGTGATTCTTCTTCGAATAACTGGAGACAAGCTGACACTCCTCGTTATTATGCATCTAATAATTTTAGACATTTCCGCAAAGGTAGTCAGTATAGAGGTAACTACTTTTCACGTAAACCTCAAAATCAAAATACTAGATTTTCAAATCAATAGAGAGATGATAATGACAATTATAGAAACTGGAACACATACCAGGATAACAATTACAGGAGAGAAAATAATGATAATTTCAAAGGCAATAATGGTCGCGGTCACCCGTGTGTTACCAGGGCCCGAAAGGGGAGCAAAGAATAGTAACACTGTCCCCTGCCAAGCATGTCGTAGAAAGCGACTAAGGAGGGTTGGGCATGGGGCCGGTTACCCCATCCTGTAAAAAAAATTTAAACCACAAAAAACTTCAACAAATATGGACAAGTCAAATAAAGAAAATAAAACACAGCCATCCAAGACAGGGGAAGGTCCTCTCATGGGGAGGCGTATGATGCAACACAGAGAAAGCCGAAAGGAGTCTGTGTTGCTGACTAACCTTCTTTCTTCTAGGAGAACTTCCAGATTTGGCACCTGGAATGTTCGGACATTTAACGAACAAGGGAAAGTGGCGCAAGTAGCAGCAGAAATGAGGGAATACAAAATTGAGGTTCTGGGAATGTGTGAAACAAAGTGGAAGGGGGTAGACAGGAAGAAACTCATCACAGGTGAATTGGTGCTGTCCTCAGGACATGAAGACGAAAGTTCACACCACAGTGAAGGGGTAGCTCTTATGTTATCTAAAGAAGCACAGAAAGCACTCATTGAATGGGAAGCTGTTGGACCCAGAATAATAACAGCTACTTTCAAAACAGCTAAAAAGAAAATTCATGTAAATGTCATCCAATGTTATGCACCAACTAATGACAAAGAAGAGTCTGTGAAAGAAGCATTTTATACTAAACTACAGGAAATTATGGATAAAGTAAAAAGAAGAGACATCACAATTTTGATGGGTGACATGAATGCAAAGATAGGTACAGTGAACACTGGATTTGAAGAAGTCATGGGAAAACATGGGCTAGGAGTAATGAATGATAATGGAGAACTATTCGCAAACTTCTGTGCTTCAAATCAACTGGCTATAGGAGGAAGCATGTTTCCACATAAGAGAATACACAAGGCAACATGGATATCACCAGACCATAGAACAGAAAATCAGATTGATCATATATGCATAAACAAGAAGTTTAGATCATCATTGCAGGATGTAAAGGTATATAGAGGAGCAGATGTGGCATCAGATCACCATCTTCTGATAGCCAAAGTAAAAATGAAACTCAAGAGATATGCAACAATGCAAAATTATAGACAACAGTATAATGTAGGACAGCTAAGAAATCAAGAAACAAGAGACAAATTTGCGGTCACAGTATCCAACAAATTCCAAGTGCTCCAACAGCTGGAAGATGTAGAGAATACAGAAGACTATTGGCAGCAGGTCAAAACTGTATGGAAGGAGACATGTGAAGAAATACTGGGGAAAAGGGAAAGACAACAAAAAGCATGGATAACAACAGAAACCATCAATAAGATAAAAGACAGAAAAAACAAGAAAGCAGAGTTAAACACAAGCAAAACCAGAAGTTCCAAAGCCAAGGCTCAAGAAGTGTACACAGAAGCAAACAAAGAAGTAAAAAGAAGTATCAAAAGAGACAAGAGGAAGTATATTGAGGAGTTGGCAAGAGAGGCAGAAGATGCTGCAGCCAAAGGAAATATGAGAGAACTGTATAGCAGCACAAAGAAGCTAACAGGGAAATACAAGCAAACAAGTTGCCTCATAAAAGACAAGAATGGGAAACTGCTCAGCAATATACAAGAGCAAATGAAGAGGTGGACAGAATATTTTGGGGACCTTCTCAATAGACCAGCTCCACAAAACCCGCCGGACATCCAGCCAGCAGAAGAAGAGCTACAAATTAACGGTGAAAGACCAACGAAGGAAGAAATAAAGAAAGCCATAAAGCTTCTAAGAGATGGAAAAGCGTCTGAACCTGATGGCATTCCAGCAGAGGCCATCAAAGCAGATATCGACACGGCTACAGAGATGTTATATAAATTACTTGGTAAAGTCTGGGAAAAGGAAGAGATACCAGCAGAATGGAAGGAAGGATATCTGGTTAAGTTGCCTAAGAAGGGAAATTTACAAGAGTGCACAAATTATAGAGGAATAATGTTACTATCAGTGCCAGGAAAAGTATTAAACAGGATTATCCTTGAGAGATTAAAAGAGTCCATAGACAAGAAACTGAGAGATGAACAAGCAGGTTTTCGACAAAACAGATCATGTACAGACCAGATAGCCACTTTGAGAATAATAGTTGAACAAAGTCTTGGAACGTATGCGCGTAGTGGCCGCCAGTCACTCCCGCCTTTTATCAGACCTCAGTGCCCAACAGACCCAGCTTCTGCTTCGCTTACGTTGTCTCACCTCCAACAACTTCCCTTTCTATTCTATGATACGCACCACTATCCACACACTGAACCGGCAGCTGCATGAGTTCCTTTCCACGTCTAAACACCATAAACTATCCCGTCTCATCCCTACCCCCATAGCTACCCCTCCATCCTCCACTCCATCATGCACTCAGGTAGTCTGCATCCCCCCAGATCTACCCCTCTCTGAGGGAGAGCGCTCTGTTCTTAGTAAGGGCCTAAAATTTGTTCCTCTTCGTCCAACCCTAGACCAATACAATCTCCTCCAGGATGTTCATCGGTTTCACCGTCGCATGAGGCTGAAGCTCCATTTTAGAGAGAAAGACAGCACTCCGCAGTCTCAGGCTGAATCCGACATCTTCGCACGCTATTCTGACTCTACTAAACCTCCCTTTACACCTAAACCTGGAGCCTCTCATGCCCTGGACCTGTATATCAAGAACACCATCCATGACATTCAGCAGCTCCGCCCTCGTAGATTGCATTATTCCAATCTCACTTCGGCGGAGTCCGGTGCTCTCTCCCTTCTTCGCCGTAGAG